>CABHPR010129253.1:0-27873 GCA_902168415.1 Peromyscus melanophrys
GAGAGAGAGAGAGAGAGAGAGAGAAATGATGATGATGATGATGATGATGATGATGATGATGATGATGAAATGAATTCGTTCCTAAATCAGTAGGGACTGACGTTTCTTGGATATTATGGGTCATGAATTGTGAGAATGTGAGCAATATGTAGCTGGGACCAGCGTTATGATGCTCCGCACACCGCACTGAATGGTCAGTGATGTACACGGAGTCCTTCCAACTCTTCGTACAAAACACAGATGGCATGGTGTGTGTGTGTGTGTGTATTTTGCCACTCCACTCCTCCCTGCCATGAAGGTGAGTGGACCTAAGGCTGCATAAACTTGTTGGCTGTGTAACCTGGTTGTTATTCTGCAGTGTCTTAGGAAGACAAAGATTGAGTTTGTTTACTGGAGGTATTTCCCCAATGTTCTAGAAAATCATATTTCTTATCACAATTACTGTATTCATTGAATCTAAGGTGTCGTCAATTTAAGATGCATCCCTATTTTAGAGATGCTAAAAATGTGAAAATCTGTCTTAAACTTGTTGATATAGAGTTAAATTGGGAATGAGTTTTACATGTTCTCCTGTGTCTAAAGAGTGGCATTCAAGACAGGCTCTTTTAGTTTGGGTTCTATTTTTTTTCTTTCTGGGAAGCATACTTTACCACAGTATGGCAAACAGCAAGGACAAGTAGTGTCTTCTACTAGGGGTGCGGCTATGCTCACATTGGAGGAATCAGCGGCTTGGACCTCTTCTTGTCTTCACATTTATTGTTTAGCGCATATGAGACTGGCTCGGGTTGCTAGTGAAGGTTCACAACAGCCTTGAGGGTTAGTTGGATTTTGTAGATGATTCACAGACAGGTAAGGTGTAAATCAGGTTCACAGAGTAAATTCAGGTGCTGGGACCATTTCAAGGAGGTGAGCCTGAACTCCTTGGCATCTGTCTCCTGTTGGAAATGTTGACTTCTGGTTAGGGTGGTTAATGATACACTGTTGGAGGCTTAAGTGGGTGCCTAGCCTTCCTCTGTGTTGTCTTAGTGCTTTGTTTTTCTGTGTAGTGCCCTTCAGCTGGATATGGGCAGGCTGATTTATATTCTAAAACTCCAGTATGCTTGTAGTCCACACTGCCCACTCTCTACTGAGCTTAATGGAATCAGAATAACATTGCTAAAGGGACTTTTTCTTTTCTTTTAAAAAAATTATGTTTAAACCTTATTTAATCCCCCCCCTTCGTGTGTGTGTGTGTGTGTGTGTGTGTGTGTGTGTGTGTGTGTCTGTACTGGGGTGGGGAAGATGCATTGTCAATCTAGTTCTTATTAATCTATCATGCATGCTCTATTGCATAGGTTTTTGTGATATGTACTTAAAATTTCTCATTTATTTTAAGATAAATAACTTAAAATTTTTTCCTGGCTCACAAAAATTATAAAACTATATATATATATGTATATATAACACTATATATGTATATATAAGACTATATATATGTGGGTATCATGTGCTGTTTTGATAACATGCATATATCATGTACTATTTGAATCAGGATAAATATATCATCGTCTCAAACATTTGCGATTTCTTTACTAAGAATATTGTCAAATCTCTTCTAGTGTTTCAAAATACATAGTACATTAGTATTACAGTTATCTAATTGTGAAATAAATTTATTCTTTTTAAAAAAATGTTTGAGGTTTTTTTGATGTATCAGTCACTTGGAATACAGAAGGGAATAAATCATATTTCCTACCTTGGAGTACACAATTTAGCAAGGAAACATGAATGCAGCAGATAACCATTTTGGATTGCACTGCTTTCCATTTCACTGAGTCTCAGTCTGTGAGCTAAGAGAATCAGGTTTTTGTTTGTTTGTTTTGTTTTTGAGACAGGGCTTCACTATGTAGCTCTGGCTGTCCTGGAACTCACTAAGGACCAGGCTAGCCTCCAACTCACAGAAATCCACCTGCCTCTGTCTCCCAAGTGCTGGGATTAAAGGCCTGCACCACCACACCTGGCTCCAAGAATCAGGTTTTTCTGTCACTGCATGACAGCAGCTGAGGGGTCGAGACAAAATGAATATTCTAAGACCAGATAAATTAACAGGAAGAGACTTCAAAGTCTCCCTGTAGTTACTTTTGTTGCTGTGACAAAAAACAAAAATGCCCAATAGAAGCAATTTTAAGGGAAAATGATTTTTCTTGGCTCACATTATAAGAAGGGATGAAGTCCATGATGGAGGGAAGACATGAGAGTGTGAATGTGAGGTTGCTGATCTCATGTGGTCCAGAGTCAAGACGTAGAAAGAGATGAACCCTGGTGCTCAGACTGCCCCTCTTTCTTTTTACTCAGCCCAGGATCCCAGCCTGTGGGATGGCACCACCCACGTTCAGGAAGGGTCTGCCCTCCTCCATTAAACCCCTCTGGAGATGCCTCACAGACACACCAGAGGTGCGTCTCCTAGGGCATTCTAAATCTAGTCAAGTTGACAATGAAGATTAACTGTCGCAGACCAGGTGATTTTAAATTTTATTTTTTTTTATTTTTATTTTATGTTCTTTAAGCATTTGGCTAGCACTTTTGTAATAGGTTCAACATGGAAGCATTTGAGAAATGTACTGGGGAAGAGGAAGTGAAAATCTTGGGCCCATCCTTTGCAATTCCAGGCTTGGTTCCAACAAACCTTGGAATTGGGAGGGATTTGGCTTAGTTAGAACTAAGCCATTGTTAGATTCTCTGTTGACACTGGAACTCTTGAAATTCCCAGGAACACTATGGTCTGGGAAATGGGTAAGAAGCATAGGTATGGAGCCACTATGTTACTTTACATATACTAGGAAGATATGGTATATGGAAATATACCAGTATGTATTTTGTTTTAAAATACTAAGTGTATGTGCCTGGGGAAATGGCCCAGAGATTAAAAACACTTGGCTGTTTTTGCAGAGAACTGAAGTTCTGTATCTAGCTCCCATGTCATGCAGTCCATAAATACCTGGAACTGCACTCCAAGGACTTGGATGTCCTCTTCTGGATTCAGGGGCTATACTAACACCCCCAACACATGCGCATACACACGCACACCCACACAAATAAATCTTTAAAAAAGTACCAAGTATATTTTAAAATATGTCTGCAATTTCTTGAATGAACTAAAAAGACAAATATAAACAATTTGCATTTCTTATATGTTATGTTATTTCTTCATCGCAGGTTTATGCTAATCCTTTCCTAGTCTCTTAATATTTAATGCAGATGTATATCTGATTGCTGCAAATAACTTGGCATTGAAAAACCTCTCCATGTGACTGAGTAGTTTCAGTCACTGGATTATGGGGAGTAGGATTGCTGTAAAGATTTCAAACAAATGGTCCCTAAGACATGCCTGAGTATAGAGTCCAGAGATGGAACATTCGGTCTTAATTCCTTCAATAATGAATGTACATTTCTAAGCATATTCGTGTCCCGGTGGAAGTGGTAGAAGTTAAGGGAAACCATGCTCAGGCTTTATGTTTTGTGATTTCGAGCTGGCCTTGTGCCGTGGTTCTCAGCCATCCTAACGTGGCAGCCCTTTAATACAGTTCATGTGGTGGTCACAACCGTGAAGTCATTTCCGTTGCTACTTTGTAACTGCAATTTTGCTACTTTTATGAATTGTGATGTGAATATCTGATATGGAAGATGTCTGATATGTGACCCCAGAAGGGTCATGACCCACAGGTTGAGAACTGCTGGTCTAGTGATTCCTAAGTTTAAAAAAGTGTTTTTTCATGAGTAGCTGTTATACAAAGGTTGGAGGAACTTGGAGGAATTTTTGATATTTGGTAGAAGAATTAAAATATCTGTGAAAGGCCTGGAGAGATGGCTCGTTTGGTAAATTACTTGCTATACAAATGTGAAAACCTGAAAAAGAGCCGCTGGAGATGCTGTTACATAGTAAGTTCTATTGCTGTGGAGTGTTCTGTTGCTAGCAGTATGTCTCTGTGATGCTCTGGTGATGGTTAGAGGCACTTTAAGTTCCCAGTGAATCCTATGTGAGTAGGAATATACCGTAGAGCTATTTTTTTTTTCATAAAGGCACAGAGAAGAATGCTTTTAAACTTACATTTTTGCATCTGAAATGTTGACTTTCAATGTGTTGGAGGGAAAAAGATTAGACTTTTCAGGGTAAAGGTCTTCCCTTACCCCTTGATTATGTGACACCCCCTTTCTTCCTCTTCCTTGTGTCTCCCCAGCTCTTTCCTGTTCTCTTTGCAGCCTCCTTACTCACGCTGCCTCCTCTTATCAGCACTCAGTAGTGTCAGCTGATTTCACTGGAGTCAATGGGTAAGCCAGAATCATTCCACCTTGTCTGAAAATAAACATGGCATTTGCTTCCTAATATTTTTGCAGAAAGCATGACATCCTGGACCAGGCATACTGAGCAATTCTCCCAGTCGTTGCTGGGAAATGCCTCCTCCTGTCATTCAGTTCTGAAGTCCCCACCGATGCTAACTTCCCTCCTTTTCCTGGTGCTGGGGGTGGAGCCTATTTTCAAGCTAGGCACATGCTCTTCCTTTGAGCTCCATCCTCAGTCCATTTCCTAGTTCTTGATGACCTTAGGTGACCAGGAAGCTCTGTGCTGAGACCAGATTTCAAAGTTCACCAGTTTACAAGTGACCGGTAATAGCTCCTATAATCTCAGCCCCTTTTGTTCCCCAAACACCCAGAGGTCTAGAATTTACCTTGGCAGGGACTCAGGAAAGACTTTCAGTGGACAGAGGGATAGAGGTCAAGAGGTTGGATGCCGGATTTCCTTTTGAAGTCAGAGCTGGTGAGAGTAGCAGTGTGTCAAACCTTCTTGTCTAGTACAGTCCCTGGCCTCTGGCAAGTCAGAGGGAAGCACAGGTTTTAAGCTTCACCCTAGGAATTCTGCTTCTGCTCGATCGAGTGAACTACCCAGTCAGACTCCAGTGTCCGATTCTTTGTACGCGAGGAAGGAACAATAATACTATCCACGTTAGATTCTTTTCAAGAAAGAAGTGAGTTAGTATCTGTGAAGGGTGCAGCATAGTGATAGGTTTATAGTTTTTAATCAATGGTAACTATTATTTTATTTTAAAATGTGAATTACAGGAATCTAATAATTTTAGAATTCCTTACGAAAAGTGAATGTAGCTTCCTTAAGAGGATCCTAGTTTCTGATGATTTTGTCTTCTAGTTCCCTTAGACTGTATGGCTTTCCACGATGTGTGTGTCCCCTGCTGTCTCCAAGCCCACACCCACCCCAGAAAAGGAGATGATGTCACTGGATTTGGGAAGGTGACTTTGGTTAATCATCAAACTTGAGCTGGGGCTTGGAAGAAGGGACACTAACTAATGGGAATGTATGCACGTGCCTTCATTTAGGGCCACAAAGGGAAACTCATAATATGGTCACCTGTGAATTCAGGAAGTGCAGTGTAGGTGTATGTGTGTGTGTGTGTGTGTGTGTGTGTGTGTGTGTGTGTGTTCATGTTCAAAGGAAACACTGTCTTTGGAGTTGGTATTTAGGAACAAAGACGTTCAGGTTCATGAGACATTGTATGTGGTCCTTTGATTGGGGGACAGTAAATGTTATAGACTTGGGCTTAAATTTAATGCAGTTTTTTGAGTAACCAAATTATATAAATAAGCAAAAAATGCATGTAGTGTTAGTAATACTTCACTGAAATATTAAGCACTGGTATGTTCAACTGTGCCTTTCTTGGCTCTTGGTGAGTTTAGTGTGTAGAGATAGGGTCCCACAAAACTTATTGGCCATGAAAGCTGCCCCAAGTCATTGACATTCAGTTTCTTGTGTTTTGAATTCGGAGAATGAAATGCATGCTACAGAAGATGAGTCTTAGACAGAAGGTTCATTATAGTTCACAGGTGGGAGCTTAAGAGTGATGAAGAGGGTTCTGTTTCTGTACAGCAAGAACAGGCCCAGGAAATAGCATACTACTCTAGTTACTACTCTGGGAGCTTTTACAGGACTTGGCAGAGACTTGGGTGAGGCATGGGGAAGAGGAGGGGCTGGTCAATCCAGTTGAGTTACCCACAGATAGTTCAGGAACTTGTCTCAATTCCTCTCATCCTGTAAAGAGTCTCTTCTGGAAGTTTTGGTCTTCTGCAAGAACATTCTTAGTACTGCTACTTGGGGGACCCTACCTACCTCACCAGTTTCTACCTCTTGTTCTCATCATGCAGTTCATCCCCGTCAAAGGCTGGACTGGTACTCTGCTGTGTTTCTGGTACCTGACATGGTTTCTGCTGTGTCCAGTCGACTCTTCCTGGATGTCTTCCTTGCTTTCTCCTCTGGTTCTGTTGTGAAGTGCTCTCTACATTTATAGATAGCAAGTTCTTGTGAGTGTTTGGTCACTGTCTCCACCTGTGAGAAAGGTATTCCTTAGAGCTTGAATTCCCAAGTGACTGAAATGTGTTACTTCATAACATAAAAAGGCTTACTATGTGCTGTCTGTAATGAGTAAGGAATTTCTAGAACTATGAAGTCATGGATAGGATTATTTTTTGAGAATATATAATCCCTATAATTTGCTGTCAACTTTACATAGGAAAACAATAGCATCTGAATTAAAATTATCAGCAATATTTGGTTTCAAGGCGTATACAAACATTTGAAAAGGATAAAGTAAATACTTTTAGACCTAGATATTTGTATGGAAAAGCCTATATAAAACTTATTTGTATGGGGCACAGAATATTTGTTTTGTAAATATGTTTGTTCTGACTAAAGGAGTGGAATTGTGCATACTTGACTAGCAGCGAGAGAACTGGTTGAGACCAGCAGGGTAGAGGGCTGAGTATGGGAAGAAGGAAGACTTATTGATCTGTGAGAGGGAAACCAGAATCTGTGGTGAAGGAATCCATGCCATTGAGTGGTTGGTTTTAACTTACAGTAGTTTAGGGAACAGTATTTTTGTTAAATTCAGCCTAGAAAAATGATCATGAAGTGTTTTGTTTTGTTTCCTTTTTTTGAGACAGGATCTAGCTGTGTAGCCCTGACTCACTTTGAACCCATGGCAACCCTCTTGCTTCAGCCTCCTGAGTAATGGGATTACAGACACACACCACCAAACTCTGCTGTCGTGTGGTATCAAGTTTTACACATGCTTCCTTTTTATTTCTGTACATCTTATTGCAGACATTAAAAACAAAAAACAAAACAAAACAAAAACACTCACTTTCGGCCACTAGGGGGCAGAGCACACTGAGTGACTCCTATTCAGTAAACTTAGGGAGAAATATCAGGAGTGTTGAAGATGCTTGTATACCATTATACAAATTTCAATTTATAACATCAAACTAGGGACCAGTTTGTAAAGACTGATATCTGTTATCTCTTTCTCTTTCTATACTAGACTAACATGTTTAAGCTTTTGTCCTAAAAACATGTTTAATAAAACATTTAAGAAGTTACATTGACCAATCTTTGGAGACTTTAGTTTGGTTCGTTAAAGGCACATCTACTGCCAGAGATTTGTCCTGCCCATGTCTACCAAGTGGGTTGGTTCTTTTGCAACAGATTTCTGAGGAGACCAGAACTCATCTGTGAGCCCTCCGCTCTTTCCTGTGCTGCTGTTGAAACTTGCCTTTACAGCTACCAGACTTGAAGATGCTGCGAGTTCGGAGGCCAAGACTGGCCAGGCTGAGAGCCTGCCTCTCCAGAGGTCTCCACCACAAGCCAGTGATGGCACTCCGGAGAGAGGATGTGAATGCCTGGGAGCGCAGGGCGCCTCTGGCTCCCAAGCACATCAAGGGCATCACCAAACTGGGATACAAGGTCTTGATACAGCCTTCCAATCGACGGGCCATTCACGACAAGGTGACTACTTTCAACTTTAGAAATGCCTGTGAACACAACAGTGGTAATTCAGAAGCATCTGAAAGGAAACCAAATGTGCTCCTTTCACTTTAATTCCATTACTTTGCTAAAAGTATTGTTTTCACTCCATTCCACATGTTCTCCCCCTGAGGGTTTAAGGGTCTGCTTTCAGAAGTTTCTGAGTCTCTCAGTCATTCTCTCCTTCAGGTGCAGCCCCACTTTTGGGAATAGAAAGGCAAAGACTAAGTCGCCATTCTTGCACCCAGGAATGCTCTCCTTCAGGCACAGCTTATTCTTCATGAGGTTGTACCTCAGCAGTCACGTTGATAGTCCTTTACATCCATCTTTCTGTTTACTTTCTGAAATAATCATAGCAGAAGTTACATTCTCATTCCAGTTTTAGGAATACAGATGTACTTTTCCTTTCCTGGATCATTTGAAAGTAGGTTGCAGACATTCTAACACATTAGCATTTAATGCTTTTCTGGGCCTCTCCTAGACAGTGCTTTCTTACAGAACCACTGTGGTATTTTCACACAAGAACACAATCAGTTCTTTTTTGCTTTCTTTTGTTTTAGACTGGTCCTCATGTAGCCAAGATTGTCTTTTAATTTTCTGTGTAGCTGTGAATGATCTTGAATTTCTGCCCTTGTTCCTCTACTTCCCAAGTGCTGGGATGGCAGATATTAGGCAGCCTGCCCTGTTTCTCATATGATCTGTGTTCAAATTCTCCACTGGCTCAATTGAGGCTTACCTAAGCTTCCTACAGGCTATTGTTTTGTATCTTTAGTTGCAATCTGGGGCATCTCTTCCTTTCTTGATTTTATTTTAATGACATTGATTCCTTTTTGAAGAGTCTAGGAAGCTGACCTGTTACATGTTCTGCTTCTGAATAGAACTAGTCTGATCCTTAGGATTAGATTTAGGCTAGACATTTGGGACATAAATGTCAGTCACATATCATCTTCCCATAGTACCAAATCAAAGGCTCAAGATACCAAGATGCCCCACCATCAGCAATATGTGATCATTGGTTGAGGTGGTTCCCAGATGATCTCTCCAGTGTGGAAATGTATCTCCACCTTTGTCATTACTGTATGCTATCCGTACATAATACACATACAGTTTTACTTTTCCATGTGACAGGGTCTCATATATTCAGACTAACCCGGAACTTACTAGATAGCCAATGATGACCTTGAACATCTGTCCCTCCTGTCTCCATTTGTGATCAAAGTATAATCTGCTCTTAAATATGAGTGAATAGTGGATTTTCCTAATTTTTTTTCCTATAAAAGCCAAGCAGGATAGATAATATCTTTATTGAGGAAGCTACATTGTTCTTTGTACTAAACCCCATTCTTCACCAAACCCCATCCTTCTAAAGGTTGTTGTATCTTTGTACTTTTCATCAGAGAAAGCCATGACCACTACAATCTGCAAGAGTAACCTTTGGTCCAAATTTCATCCCCAGGAGTATGCGAGGGCTGGCGGCATTCTTCAGGAGGACATCACAGAAGCTTGTCTAATTTTGGGAGTAAAAAGGCCTCCAGAGGAAAAACTGATGTCCAAGAAGACTTATGCCTTCTTTTCCCACACAATAAAGGCCCAGGAAGCCAATATGAGTTTGTTGGATGAGATGCTGAAACAGGTAATTGTGACCAGTATTCATGAGCAGTAATGAGGCATTGAACAGTATGTCTGTCACTCACTTCAGTAGGAGATGTGGTCTATGGCAGGGTGCCCAATGAAGAGCTGTCCTTGGCTGTACAGGTTTAGAGTATACATAAAACAATGCATCTCATTATCTTATATATTCTGAGATGGAAGGGTAAAAGTTTGTTTTCCCCCCAGCAAGCAGTTACTAATTTATAAGGTCAAGTTTGTACATACCACCATGTAGAATTCCAGAGCTAGAGAGAGCCTCAGAGATGATGCAGACTAACAGCTTGTTTTTCACGTGGAACTCAGTGAGGTACAGCAGCTTAACCGAGGTTATACAGCTCTATGGCACAAGAACAGGACAAGAAATGCTTTTACATTCATTACTAGTCATAAGAGATGAAGTATATTTTGAGGTTTAAATACTGTGAAAACATTAGTAGCTCCTTAAAATGGGACTGCCCACTGAATGAAAACAGTTTCGAGTGCCTACAATGTGTCTGAAACAATTCACCAGCATGAAAATGCAAAATAGCCATTACCCTTGTATTTCTGGTGCCACATTCAGTGGGAGGAGATAGAGATAAGCAAAGAAGGCAGCCTATGTCACCAGGAAATATATGGTACTGAAGGAGAAAGGGACATGGACACCAAGAGGGGGCAGTGAAAGTGTCGATAAGGCCTCATCCCAAAGGTGGCATTTGGGAAGATATTTAAAGGAAACAAAGGACTGAGCCATGTCTGATGGTGATGAGTCTTCCAAGCAGACAAGCATGTAAAGAAAAAGAACCAAGGGTCTTTGTGAGTGGGTGGGTAGAGTGGGTCATATGCTAGTGTGTTTAGTCTTCCTATTATGTGGATAATGGTTGGAGTTGGGAGGAGGAAAGCAACACTAATCAGATGACTTAGTCTAGGGGCAGTCAGACTATAGGCAATAGAAGAAGGTGGTTGGCTTCTGGGTGGTAGAGTAGATGCTCTGATGTTTGGGGAACCCTAATTGCATTGTAGAGGTGAGTCCTACAAAATTCCCTGATTAAAGGAAGGTGGGATTTGAGGAAAGAAGTCAGCAGTGATTAGGGCATGGCCTTGAGCAACTGAGAAGAGTCACTATAGACTGAGAAAGTGTTTATATGAGGACAGCAAGCTGGGATGCCCAAGTTGTATATGAAGAGGGCAAGCCAGGATGGCCATGTTGCATATAAGGAAAGCAAGCTAGGATGGCCATGTTGTATATGAGGAAAGCAAGCTAGGATGGCCATGTTGTATATGAGGAAAGCAAGCTAGGATGGCTTGAGAGAGACAACAGAGGTTTCCTAGTGAGATCTGAGCTTGCTTTATCTAGTGGAGCTGCATAAGGAGAGATGACTTGACCACGTATGTGGTTACCACGTATTTGGAAAGGTCTATACTTGGCTGTGTGGTATGCTTTGATCTAGCAAGGGGGGCTGTCTTTTGCTCCACCCCTTGGCATTGTTATAAAAAGCCCTTTTGAAGAGCCAGAAGGGGCTGGTGGATTTTGATCCAGGTTCTCCTGAAGCTATCCTGTATTTCTGTCTCATCTCTGCTATCTTTCTATCTGTAAATTCCTTATGCCTCTATTCTCCTGTTAGGAACCCTGTAAAAGGTGGGAGCTGGCCTCCCACGATGGCTATGCTGTATATGAGGACAGCAAGCTAGGATGGCCATGTATATGAGGAGAGCAAGCTAGGATGGCCATGTTGGTAGCAGAGGGGTTTAGCTTGTTGGATATCTACATTTTGACAGTTGTCAGAGAAGCTGATAGTATGTTGGAAATGAGTCTGTAGCCTAGGAGAACAGCTTTTCCTGACCAGCACTATCAGAGACCAGGTGGTGTATATAGTTGGGAGGTTGGATGAGTGTGGGAGTGAGTGGAGATACAGATCACAGCCAAGGCCTATGGCCTGCAGTAAGGATGACAGAACATTTGATATAGAATCTGAGAATGGAACAGAGGGTTGTGTTTACCAACAATACAAACAATGGAGGAAATGGATTTTATATGGGGCGATAGGATATGTTCCTGTTAATTTCAAAACCACTTTAAAGCAAATAAACTCTTTTATGGAGAACTTCAGAGACATTTTGTTATATGTACCTTTGGTCCTCATCAAAAAAATTAATAAAAACAGACCCAGCAGGATGGCTTTTGGGCAGCACGCTAACAAGTCATTCAGAGTTGAATATACATTAAATATCAATACATTTGTAAACTTGATTTTAAATTGTGCAATTTTCCCCCCAGTACTGGGGTTACAACCCATGACCTTGCACATGCTAAGTAAGTACTCTATGTTCTACTTAGCAGTGTACCCCAGGCCCCTAACTCCTATTATCTTCGAAGAGATGAAAGTATTGTATAATTATAACATAGCTTTTAAGAATACATTAATGGGGCTTTCCTGAGAGAGGGAAGATCTTTGAAGAAAGAGAAAGAATTTGTGTTTGCCAAAGATGAAGAAAAGAAATGTAAAGATGGAAAGAGAAGGGAGATAAAGAGGTAATAAAATGGAGAGGAGAGAGAGGGAAAGAGTGTTGGGCTTTTTGTTGCTATTTTTTAGGTTAAAAAAAAGATATTTAAAAATGACTGAGGAGCAATGTGCAGGAAGAATATATATGTAAGAAAGAGGTTATAGTTTAAGAAGACTGACTGGGAAGGACACAGAATGAACCAGGATTTGCTCACACACAGGGATTCATCTTAGGAAGGATGTATTTTCTTTGGAACCAGAAGATTGACGATAAGTAGGGACATAGGTGTATTTCAAATGGTCTTGGGCAGGTTGGGAACGTGATAACTTAAAGGAAAACTTTGCCTCCGTTATTTCCTTTCTTCACTTCAAAGGATATTTAACACTCAGTTCATTCCTTTAGCTTTGATTACAGCTGGTTTGTGACCAAGCGTTTTCAAAGCATTTAATGGTGCACCTGCTGATAATGGGTTAGTAAGTCAACATGCATTTTCTAAGAGAGAAAAAAATATATAAAATTTTTACTTCTTTATGTGTGACTTACTCACTGAATTTGCCTGGTTGCAACAGTTTCTTCTTTCCCTTTCTTCAGGAAATCCGACTCATTGATTATGAGAAAATGGTGGATCACAGAGGGTCTCGGATAGTGGCATTTGGACAATGGGCAGGTGTGGCAGGTAGGTATGACAGGGCTCTGTGCAGCTTTCTAAGTGTGTCTCAGCAGTGCGAGTGTGCTTTCTCTTTCCTGTGTTTACTGGTAAAACAAAAAACGAAAAAAGGAAGCAGGCCAAAGGTTAATACCTACGAATAGATTCTAGCTTTTTAGATGATCTTGTTGGAGAAACAAAGTTATATTTGGTAATGGGATATCATAAGTAGAAAATCGGGGGCGGGGGGGCCCGGATCTTCTTGACCAAGTGAGGGGTGAGCCCTGTTGACTACTCTTCCAGGTCATTTGGAACTTACCCAGGTGAGTGTTCTCTGTAGAGAAAATGAAGACATCAGAAATAAGCTGATTGATTCACAAGTAACACCATGCCTGTGAATAGGATGTGGCTTTTATTTAAACAATGATGGAGGCAAGATAACACACAAGTATAGTGACAATGATACTTGCTAGAAGAAGGGCACTGAGCTGGAAATCGCTGTTGGGAGGGTTGTCCTTGAGTTAGCACATCTGAAGCTGAGACTTGATAGATGATTGAAACCTATTTAAGCAAGTAAGGAGGAGGGAAGCCTAGGCACGTGTAAAGCTCTGCTATCAATAAAATTGGAAAAAAAATCTAGCTAGATGAAAAAAAAAGGGAGCTGGCACTGTACAGAGAGAAGAAATATAAGAGAGAACATAGTAATCTCCTCTACAAACATTGAAAGAACAACAAAAAATGTGCTAAGGCTAGTGAGCTTGATGAACTCATGAATTAGACAAACCTTTAGAAGATACAAATGGCTGAAACCACTGCAAGAAAAGATTGATTTTACAGTATTAAGTAAATTCTACTCATTAGAAAAGGAAAACATTTCGTGAAACCAATTTATTGTGATAGACTAGCACCCAGAAGCTTGAGGCAGGAGGATTGTCATGAATATGAGGCCAGTGTGGGCTACATAGCGAGACTCAAAATGAATTTTACTTTAATTTAAAATATTTATTTTTTTGTGAATTTCATTCGTGAGTACTGTATTTACATCATTTCCACCTCTCCCTCTTTTTCCAACCCCTTCTACGTTCCCCACACTCCCTCTCGAATCTATGACCTCTTCTTAAATTATTATCACACACACACACACACACACACACACACACACACACACACACACACACCCTGCTGAGTCAGTTTAGTGTTGCTTGTATGTACATGCATTTCGGGTTGACCACTTGGGATTGGGTGACCTATCTGGGAGCTCGTTCCTGGAGAAAACCTATTCCTCTTCTCTCAGCAGCCATTGGTTCCCTGTGGTTCTTCATCTAGGGGTAGATCTTATGAAATTTTTCTCATAACATTGGCATATCAACTGGTGCATGTCACTGTGCAGGTCTTATTTAAGCAACCATAATTGATACTTGATAAATACAGCTTTCCTGCCATGTCTAGAAGACACTATTTAGCAGTAGAAGACCTGTCCTGCCTCGCTGGTTCTTCCACAATTTTTCTTGAGTCTTAGATGTAGGGGTTACACTGTAGATGTATCAATCAAAGCTTGGTCACTCATTTTCTGTATTTTGGCCAATTGTGGATCTCCATAATAATCTCTTATCTGCTAAAAAAAAAAGCTTCTTTGATGAGGATTGAGAGCTACTATTAGTGAGGATAATTAAAAGTATTTAGAATATAGTTAGAAATTGTATTGTTTTTAGAAAATGTCGGTAGTAAGGTCTTTTCTAATGTCTCTAAACTGTTCAGCCATGGGTAGTTGGAGAGTTTTACAGTTTCAGGCATACATTCCCTCCTATTGAGTAGGCCTTAAGCTCAATTAGACAGCTGTTGGTTATTCTTAATGAAAAAGTGAACTATTGCACCATTGGGAATATATTGCTGGGCCAGTCATTGCTGTGGTTTGCAGACTTTACAGCTGGATAGGACTAGTGATTGCTTTTCTCCCTTGGAAGCTTGCATGGCACCTTCCCATACTATCAGAGCTAGTCCTCGGGGAAGAGCTCTCCAGGCTAGTTCCAGCTTGATTCCTTCAAGTCCTGTGTCTGAAGTAGATGGTGTCTTCAGCAACAGAGTCTTACTTTCAAGTTCTGGCTTGCAAACAAGGGCAGTGGCAATAGCCAATACTGTTTTGGGTACTGGGGTTCTTGTTAGATAGGGAATGAGGGAAGCATTATTACCCCCACATACCACTCCATTTAAACTAGACACATATTGTATATGTGTAATGCAATGTAACATATTGTGTGTATTTGCCACAAAAATAATTTTTTACAGAAATTTTTAATAGTCTGGAAATAATACAAATGTCAGTTAAAAAAGAAATGTATAAGTGGATAATGGTAAAACCGTAAAATGAGAAACTGCAGCAACAAAAAGGCAAAAGCATTGATGTAAATCTAAAAACTATGCCAGTTGAAATGAAACAAAGAACAGAATATGAGCTTACAACTTCATTTACATAAAACCAAAGAATCTAATTTATACAAACAGTAGCAATAATTCCCATCCTGGATCTGTGATACACGGGTGTGACTATTTGTTAATAGTTATTAAACTATACATTTTGAATTGCATTTTACTTCATATAAACAATTTATTTTTAAAAGTTGACTTCAACAAAAAGATAAAAGAAATCTGGGTAGAGTTGTGTGTGTGGCAGAGGTGTTGGGAAAGGCATGGAAGATTGTAGTCCTATAAACAAAGGGAGGGTAGATAATGAGGTCATTGCTATAGGCATACTGAGTTTTAGATGTCTGAAGACACCCTACTTAAGGCATAGAAAAGATGATTGGGAGCATCCTGAAATCAAAAGAAAAATCCCTACTGGAAGTACAGACTTGGGGATCATCCATATATAAAAAATACTTAAATTCAGGATGTGATGAGATTACCTAAGGGGAAATGAAGATATGAAGAAAATGGAGCCCCAAAGAGAATCCTGAGGGTGCTAATATAATACACACAGAGAGGTGCTTAAAGAAAGTAAGATTAATTCTGGCCATGGGTATGGCTGTAACTTTTAGAAATCCTAGCACTTTGGGCTGAGTTGGGAGACTCTGGAATTTGAGGCTGGCCTGAGCTACATAGTGAGTTCAAGAGTAGCCTGGGCTACATAGTGAGATAGGAAGGGAAGGATGAAGGAAGGATACATTCAAGTCAGAGATACTGAGGGGACTAGAGTGTCAACCCAAGAGACAGTCTACACTGCCCAAGAATAATTCTAACAAGAAAATAAGGATTTGAAAATTCCATCCAGTTTAGTGATGTAGGCCACTAAATATCTGTTAGGATCCCTAGGCCAATGGTGACTTTGTTTTTGTTTGTTTGCTTGCTTTTGGTATGGGAGGTGGGGGTATGTCAGAATACTGTAAGAATGAACCTACAGAGAAGAACTATGAGGGAGCTATTCACGGATAAATTTCTTTCTGTGGAGGGCCAGGACATTTTGGGACCTGCAGACAGGAGGAGAAATCAGCCTTTGATGAGAAGAGGCATTTTCTTCCTTCTTATCAGGGCCAGTATTAGAAAAAACAGGTGAGGATGTAGATGGATGAGTGTATTTGATAGTAGAAAGTAGAGGACATAGACAAGATGTCTTGAGGTTCCTTCTGAATCTGAAATACTATCATCTTTGCTTCCTTAGGGTACCCAGCAGGTTTAAAATGAACCAAGAGAAAAATGTATCATTCCTTCTGATAAATGCCTATGAACAGAATCTATTTTGTGCATTGTTAGTCAACTCCACTCAATTAATGGTATTTTTATTGATCTGGTTCTGTGACAGGAATGATCAATATTTTACATGGAATGGGTTTAAGGCTCCTTGCTTTGGGACATCATACACCTTTTATGGTGAGAGATTTTATTTATTTATTGGAAACACGTCACATTTTCAGCCTAGAAACGCATTTGAGCTAGTGGACTGACGTGGATTGTCTGTGCTTGCTTCCAGCATCTTGGCATGGCTCACAACTACAGGAACAGCAGCCAGGCTGTGCAGGCTGTCCGCGACGCAGGCTATGAAATATCCCTGGGTTTAATGCCAAAGTCAATAGGACCCTTAACATTTGTGTTCACGGGGACTGGCAACGTATCAAAGGTAGCTCCACCTGTCCTCTCTGTCAAGCAATCTGAAATGCTGAACATTTCATGGGCATTTCAAACAGAATGAGTGACCATTCGATTTGGAATATTTTTGTTGTTGCTGCTGTTGTTTTTACTGTAGTAAAGAAAAGTAATAGCCCAAGCATTTTCTTTGCTTTTAGCTGATGTCATCTATTAGAGCAGTGGTTCTCAATCTGTGGGTCATGACCCCTTTGGGAGTTGGACAACCTTTTCACAGAGTTCACATATCAGATATCTTGCATTTCAGATATTTATATTACAATTCATAACAGTAGCAAAAATATAGTTGTGAAGTAGCAATGAAAATAATTTTGTGGTTGGAGGTCACCACAACACGAGGAACTGTATTAATGGGTGGCAGCATTAGGAAGGTTGAGAACCCCTGCATTAGAAGTTTGAAGTGCCCCTTTACCCTTACATCTTCCTTCCCTCCCTCCATTCCTCCCTCCTCTTCCTTTGATAACTCCTTGTTAATGATACAAAGCACTAACTTTCAGGTGATGGGTGGTTTATTCATTAACTGCTTGGAATCTTGCTAGTAACTAAGTGTCTTAGGGTTTTTACTTCTGTGACAATAAAGCATTTTCTTAATTAGTGTTGATAGGGTTGGGGGCAGTCCATTGTGTTTCCAATCTGGGCTGGTGGTCCTGAGCCAGGGGAAGCAAGTTAAGGAGGAAAGGGTTTATTTGGCTTACACTTCCATATCACTGTTCATAATCAGAGAAAATTAGACAGGAACTCAAACAGGGCAGGAACTTGGGTGCAGGAGCTGATGCAGAGGCCATAAGCAGGAGGAGTGCTGCTTATGACTGGCTTCCCCTGGCTTGCTCAGCCTGCTTTCTTATAGAACCCAGGACCAGGGATGATCCCACCCATAATGGACTGCCCCCCCCCCACCCCCGCATCAATTGCTAATTAAGAAAATGCCTTACACCCAGGTCTTAATGAGGCATCTTCCCAATTGAGGTTTCCTCCTTTCAGATAACTCAAGTTGTATGTCAGGTTGACATAAGACCAGCCAGCACACTAAGGAAGATAAAGACTGGGATTAATGGTTCCTTCTGGAGTGGTGTTGAGGCTGCATTTGTAATCTCCTGGAGAAATCTGTCATTGAAAAATAGGTCTGTAGTGCAGAAGTTTTACAAATAGAACCTCTGTTAGTGCTAAATTGTAAAGCATGCATCTGATCTTTTCCTTCTGTGGTAGACAGTTTTCCCACTTAAAATAATTTCTATAGTGAATCAAAAAGTAAATAGGCACTTGTATTAGGTCCACATTTCTAAATTCATCTTGCTATCCTGATGAACCAGTTAAAATGCCAGTCCCTTCTAATGCAAGTGAAACCAAAGCTGGCTTGTAAGCTACCAGCATGACACCCCTTTTGTACTTCTACGTTGTGATCCTGGTTATAGGACAGGGCAAGGGGAACGACGCAATTGTGAATCCTTGCCGGAAATCTGTTGGCCATGTTTCTACTGAGGTTTGATTCTTTTTCTCATGCACTATTTACAGGGAGCCCAAGAAGTCTTTAATGAGTTACCTTGTGAGTATGTGGAGCCCCATGAATTAAAAGAAGTTTCAAAAACTGGAGGTAAGCAGCAAGGGAGGACCTTCTCTTTTACTGTCTTTGATAGTCTTTGTGTTAGTATTTTATCACCGTAAATCGTTATCATTTGTCACTCTACTAATTTCTTCTTTCTTTGTAAGACCACAGGAAAGTGTATGGGACGGTGTTAAGTCGCCATCATCATCTTGTCAGGAAAACAGATGGTGTGTATGATCCTGTAGAATATGAGAAATATCCCGAGCGCTACAAAAGTCGTTTTAATACAGATGTGAGTATCTGGCTTTGATTTGGTTGCCATGACACACCATAGCTAAGCTGTTTTCTGAGAGGGAAATTGTGAATGTGTACCTTGATTCTTCAGGTCCTTGTGTAGATTTACTGTGAGTCCTTTGGTTCTAAAGTGTTGAATTTAGTAGTTGGCTCCTACTCCCAAGGATACTTGGGATTGAGGTGGTCTTTGCTTAGTGTGGGCGCGTTCATGGCCTCACAGTCTCTTTCTATTTCACAATGCATGTGCTCATTAGTTCTAAACCAGTTTCTGCAGATCCTTGTTTTTGTGTTAGCCAATGCTAGTTAGCACTATTGGCAAAAATGCAATGTCTCTGAGGCTTGATCTAAACATAAATGTGTCCTAACTTTTTAAAAGATTGTTTTTTTTTTCAGTATTAGGGAATGAAGCTAGTGTTCTCACATCTCAGCAAGTGCTCTACCACTGAGCAACATTTCCGAAGATTTATTCTTCCTGTTGCCAAAAATTGTAACCATAACAGCAGCTCACATCTTAGTTGACTTTAAAGTAAAATACCTGAGGCTTGAAGAAATAAGATTATTAGTTTACCATTTCAGAGGCTTGAAGTACAAAGCATGGTTCAGACTCTTTCATAGATTTCCATTGGCTGCATCACATCATGGTAGGAGGTCATGTATAATCTCTATCCATGTAGTCTCTTTCCTCTTCTAATTAAACCATGAAGATTCATCATGGATACTCCATTCTTTTTAATCTAGTTTAATCACTTTCCAAAGGCCCCACCTCTTAATACCATGGTTGCACTGAGCTTCTACTCTCTAAATACCGTTAACATGATTAATGATTAATCTTTGCATAAGTTCAAGGGACAACTGTATTTCAATTATAGTATTATGTCCCTGGTCCCATAAAACTTATGTCCTCACATTTAATGTATGTGCATTTCATCCCCAGTAGTTCCAAAGTCTTAACTCAAATTAACTTCAAATTCCAGAGTCTCATTTGGAACTCAAGTCTAACATCTTTGGCTGCAGAGCCATATAAAAGAGAAACCAAGGTGAATATTTCTAAGATACCATAGCAGGTTAGCCTCGTGGTGTATATTCCATCACAAAAGGTAAGAATAGATAAGAAGAAAGGAATAATCTGCCCAAGGCAAAATCTCAGGAGTCAACTTGCCCCTCTTGTTGCCAGGGGCAGTGGCACAGTGAGACTCGCACCGCTGTTGGTACCGTGTGCTGCCAATGAGAACAGTGTTCTTCACCAGGGTCTTGGTGCAGGCCGGTTTGCTACTGGATGCATTGGAGACAACATCAATGGTTCTTGTTTTTTCAGTACAACACTCAGAGCCCCAGGAAAAGTTCCACACACCCAGTCTTAGGGCACGGTACTTTATCTGCCTCCTCGAACGCAGACTGTGTGTTTGCGACAAGGAAAAGTTCCCCACACCCAGTCTTAGGGCACGGTACTTCATCTGCCTCCTCGGACTCAGACTGTGTGTATGCGACAAGGAAAAGTTCCCACACCCAGTCTTAGGGCACGGTACTTCATCTGCCTCCTCGGACTCAGACTGTGTGCATGCGACAAGGGCCACTCTTAGTGTGGCAACAGGGTGTCCCAGCTCATACTTTCGCTTTTAGGGGTAGAGCTTTATCTCACTCACTGTCTTGTGGCACTTGTGCCAGTTGTCCCAAGAGATGCCTATTGCGTGGCGTGGGCTGGAAAGACCCATCACTTCTTTTTTAGTTTCATATATTTTGCTTAGTTCTCCCTTTCCTTCCACCAACCCCTCCATGTACAGTAATTTGATCAAATTCATGGCCTCTTTTTCATCTGTCTCTCTCTTTGTATGTATGTGGTATATTTATATGTGTGTATATAAATGTGTATATATGCATATATAAATTATAATGTGTGTATGAGCCTAAATATGTAAATACAACCTGCTCAGTCTGTCTAGTGTTACTTGTATGTATGATTTCTGAGCTGACCATTCTACTAGACAAAGGGCCATAGCCAATAAGGAATACTATATTAAGAGTGGGAGGTAGTCTTCCTATGGATGAGCCCCTAATTGGTTTTCTGCCCCTAATTTTATCCTGAACCCTAAGTATTAGTGATTAGATGTGGATGTGTACTGAAACTGACAGTGACCCAGTTGCCACATGTGTATGTACACATATACATGTAAGCAGTTCCCCAGAGAGGTTATCTGATTAGCCCTCGAGCATTCTTTTGAGGACTGCTGCCCCCATCTGGCGGGTAAGAGCAATAGTGTTCAGAGGAGTTGAGTATGATTAGTGTTATGTTCTATAGTATTTGAACTGGAAACACAGTTCTGGGTCACTTGACTCTTTGCTGTTTTATTTTTCCTAGCTGTGCAATGTATTACGGAATAAAATATGAATGCATTTATTAGATTGATATCTTATCATGGAGTAATTCTACAGTGGACGGTGGGTGACTATTATCTTTCCCTCAGAAGATAGTGGGTGACCTGGACAACAAAATGTTCCACAGAAGCACCACTGATGATCTGTCATCGGCTTTGCTCTAATCAGTGTTCTTTCAGTACATGGTATTAAAATAAGCCATATCCTGTTTTGTTGAATATGAAACTTGCTTCACAGATTGCACCCTATACAACTTGTTTAATTAATGGAATCTACTGGGAGCAAAACACCCCTCGCCTGCTAACTCGCCAGGATGCTCAAAGTCTCCTGGCCCCAGTGAAGTCTTCAGGTGTTCCTATTGAAGGATGCCCTGAATTACCACACAAGTAAGGACTATGTGTCATCAGAAATGAAGTTTTGTTGTTGTTTTGTTTTTGCTGTATCACCATTATTAGGGGACCAAAGAACATAGTATTCCTGCATGCCAGAGATGTAGTGACAGTCTTACCTGACCTCCTGGAAGCATTTTACAGTTACCCATCCCCCTGAGACTGACTTCTGACTCACTTGGTTCCAAAGCCCACTCCTCAAAAAAATCTCTTCAATTATTCTCATTCCTCTCTGGTTTGTTACTTTGTTTTGAGAAACTCACAATCATCTGTTTTCCTGTGTTTATGGTTGTTCTTTCTCCTACTGGAATTTATTCTCCCCCAAAATAGGGATGGAGTGTTTTTGTCTTGACCATAAGTACTTGGTATAAAATAGACATTTAATTAGTTCTTAAATATTGAATGAGTTAATTAATAAATATTTGTGAAACATCTTATATACCAGGGATTCTGCTAAGCTAAAGTTCAGAGAAGCATAGTTGGGCTGTTTGCCGCTCTGAAGCAAATGCCAACGGAACACTAGGAACAACAAACAATGTAACAGGAGATTAGATGAAGTAGGCACATTGGTAACAGAACACAATGGTTGGACCATTTATGAGCACAAAGCTGATAAGTGTAATGATAGTGAAGCAAATTCTATTGCTTGTAGTAAGTAAGGAGAGCACTTGGGATAATTTCCAAAGGGATGTCTTCCTCAGTAAAGAAAGCAAGGGACTTTTGTTGGGGAAACTCCTAGATATTTGCATAGCGATCACTCCTCATGACTTGTAGAGGTGGGCACACTCCTGGATGTGCTTAGTTCAAAGCAATGCTTTTCTGTGCATTGCATATTTGGAAAATGAGGAAGGGGAACCCCTCTTGGCAGAGCATTTGCTATTGCAACATCAAACTTTATCTCTCTGAAAAGTATGGGTCAGAATGTGCTACTGTTTTTGTTCCTGTGAGTTTCTTTGAAGGGCCCATTAGACACAAAAACAACTTGGAAGGCTTCCTTCCCTTCTTTTTATTTTTTCATGGGAAATAAAGAACTCTGTGTCTTAGAACAACCCAGTGTTCTGAAGACTGAACTGTAGGAGAAAGATTCTAAGTGCCTGGAAAATATCTGACATCCACAATGCAATTTGTTTCAAGCACATTTTATTTTTATTTATTGTTAGTCTTCCTGAAGGCCTGAGAATTCCACCCTCTCATGTGAGTGTTGATGTTATTTTCAGACTTGTGGCAATATGTGACATTTCTGCAGACACAGGAGGGTCTATAGACTTTATGACCGAGTGCACTACAATAGAGAGACCCTTTTGCATGTATGATGCAGATCAGCATATTATTCACGACAGGTGAGTTTGTCAAAGCTGCTGCTGCCTTCCCTTGGTGTGCTAGTTTAAAGTGCTCGACATTTCAGTTCTTCATGAAGGTGTGAAACTTTGTAGGTACATGCTCAAGCTCAGTAAAAGAAATGGAAAAAACACATTGAAATTTTAATGCTTAAATACATGTATGCTACATTTAAATGGGAGATGGGTTGCCAAGTAAAGAAGAGGATTTGTTTGAAAGCAGTCTTATTTATAGTGACATGCTTTGTTTTTCAAGACTGCAAATAACAATGAAACAAATGTAAAGGCTGAGAAAATTTACAATGTTCAAGTAATATTTTGTGCATTTGAATAAAGCGTTTTGCTTCTCCTAGTGTTGAAGGCTCCGGAATTCTGATGTGTTCCATTGACAATTTGCCAGCACAGCTTCCCATTGAGGCTACAGAATACTTTGGAGACATGCTTTACCCTTATGTTGAAGAAATGGTAAGGGGAGTGGTAGCCTCCATGGCAACTCTGTGACCTTAAGTAGAAATATGGAGTGAGCTTATAAATGTTCTGGTCTCCTGTATCTAAGAAATCTGTTGTAAAATGAAATGCCAGTCCTTGCCCAAATGTACTTACAGGTCTATTTTATTCTACATAATCTGTTACTTGTCTCATGAGGACTGTGATTATATTGCTGACTTCATGCTTACAATCACAGTTATACATTCATCTCATTATCTACATTTTATTTAGGGTGTTTATGTTATGGAGTGGGGTAAAATTACTTTATCCTCAATTCCCTTTCTGTCTAGACGAATTTATTTTGGGGAATTTTTATTGTGCTACGATTAATAGATCTGAACAATCAGAAGTATGGAAAACATTACTGAACGCCAGCCACTAGTGTTTTGTTCCGTGACAGCTTATGGTGAGATGGTGTTTTTCTCCTGCGATTGATTCTGAAATGCTGTGTAATCTAGCTTCCATTCCCGTTACCAAAGAAACTCTCCTGTCAGTGTTTATCTTGGGTCCAGATTTGCCATGCTTTATTTTTTGCTGCTAACGGTTGACCTCTGGCAGAGAGTCCAAACTCTGAACAACAGCTCTTTGTCTTCATTCCCCACCTCTCTCCCACTGTGAAATGGAAGCAAAATGTCTAGTCTGAAGTTGTCTTCTATGAGAAACCAATGGGTTAACAAGGAGATATAAGAGGATGAATGTATTAGGAAATACTATGGAAAGATATTTATTTGTTGATGTGTTTGTATGTGTGCATGTGCATACAGCAGTATGCTCATACCATGATGTGCCTGCAGAGGTCAGAGGACAACTTAAGGGAGATGTCTCTCACTGTCTATCATGTGCCAATGCAGTGCTAAATCTGCAGTGTGTCTGAAGTTGGCTCTGTGGGGAAGTAGTGGCATTAGGAGAGTACTAATGGCAAATGGGACTGGATGTCAGCTAGATTTTTGACTCAGGTGTGACTCAGATATCCCATTTCTAAGATTAAGTGGTTGTATTGTTGCTAGATCCTAACGGCTCCCTTGGGGGAAGGGGTGAGAAGGCACGGCATCAACTGCACAGATACCGGGAGTCAGTTGAAGGCAAACAACAAACTCATTTATTTAATAAGGGGGAAGGCTTTATATACTCTCCTCCCAGCACCCAGTCTGTGTTGCAATCTGATGGTATTGCATGGTTGTCCCTCATTGGCTGGACATGATCAGGACCTCTGACACTGATCAGGAACTCTGACAGTGCCTGTTGCTAGGTCCTCAGGCAGACTCCACACTATCAGGAACTCTGACAGCAACCAGGAACTCTGACAACTCCTGTTGCTAAGCCCTCATACAGACTCCACACAATCAGGAATTCTGACAGCAACCAGAAACTCTGACAGTGACCAGGAACTCTGACAGCTCCCGTTGCTAGACCCTCAGGCAGACTCTAAGTTGACTCATAAGGAGTACGGTATGTGCATGCCTTGGCAACTGGTCTGAGCCAATTTCCTTGACCCTATGGGTCAGTCTTACTACAATTATAGTATATAATCTCAATGGCTTCCCAAATTTTAACATTCTAGAGGTATAAATGTCTCAGTGCCTGTATGGCATGTGTCTAGGGAAACAATTAATAGTAGATGTAGGTATTACAGCCTACATATATATATATTCTCTATACCTGAATAATTGTGACAAAGTTTAATTTATAAACTGGGTGCAATATTAGGAAAGAGACAATGATAAAATTTATATAAGAATCTTGTAAAATTTATGTCAGTGTAGTCTCTCACTCTCAAAATGTCTTGTGCATTGCACACACTTCTTGCTTTTGTGTTGATAATTTAATGAAAATGTCTGTGTGATGACAGAAAGTCAGATGAAAGATGTAGGGTCCAGGACTTAGCATTAAGCTACCGAAATTACCATCACAGTTAATTTGAGAACCACGATGACTTCTAAGTAGCTTGTGAGTGGGTAGGATATACAACATAGATACACTGGTCAAGTGAGATGCAGCAGGACAGCACAGAATTGCATCTGCTACTCAGAAGGAGATATAACTTAAAACTTATGGATAGTTTATTTCAGGAATTTCTATTGACTCTTTTCATACTGTAATTGACTGAGTAACAAAAACCATTCAAAGCAAAACTGTGGACAAGGGAACACTGCTGTATCTTATCCTTCCAACACTCTGGGTAAATTTAGGATTAAAGTTTTTGAATTGTTCCTGCCTTTGAGAATAGGTCATAGTTTTCACTGTGTTTTGATGGTTTGAATATTATATTGTAGGGATTTGGGATTGTGATGTTGCTCCGAGAAATGGTGAACTTTTTTTAAAAGCAGGGTTAGACTCTACTTGTTTAGACTCTTATTGAAAATTACATCTCATCAGTGGAACAAGCCATCTTAAATAGAAATTTCAGACTTTTATCTCTGGATTTTTAATGTACTCTGGCCTGTACATGCTCAGTTTGGGGGTCACGAGAGAGAAGAGATTTATACAAAGGCTGACCTCCCTTTCTCTGAATTTGCCATTTTCATACCCCTAACATACTAGTCTGGTTGCTCTGGGCCTTATACATTTCCAATACCCCTTTACTTTTCCACTTGTTCTGGTTAATCTTAATTGTCAACTTGATACAGCCTAGAGTCATCTGAAAGGAGCAACCTCAATTGAATTCTACAGATCAGGCTCTTCTGTGGATTCTGTGGCAGGTTGTCTTGATTATTACTTGATGGAGAATGGTCCAGCCCATGGCTGTCAGCATCATTGCTTGGGCCTGTGTTCCTGGGCTGTATGCAAAAGCTAGTTAAGCATGATCGATGAAAGACAGCAAGTAGCATTCCTCCATGGTTTCTTCTTTGAGTTCCTGCCCAGGCTTCTCTAAGTGATGGACTATAACTTGTAAGCCAAAATAAACTCTTTCCTCCAGTAAGTTGTTTTGGTCAATGTGGTTGGCAAATGAAACTAGAGCATCGCCCATGGCTGGCCTCAAAACAGCACCAAAAGTGGGAGACCCAGCTATTCCTGTAGATGCTCTTCTGTTGTAATGCTTCGCCAAAGAAGCTGTCCCTCTCCTTCTCAACCCCAAAGGCAGTTTGTTATTGCCTAAGCTTTGTTTAGGGTGTACACCTAGTATTTAAAGGAGGGGTAGTTTGTAAGAGCTTAGTTCCCGACATCTAACATGAAACTGTCTGGTACTAATAAGTGGATTGAGTCACCTTGACTCCAGTAGAGCATTGAAATAGCCAGAAGTACTGGCAAATCCCTTTCCAGTGCAAAAAAATATGTACTTTAGCCCAACTCTTATCTTGTTGAATATTGATTAATCTTGGATAGATGTGACTATTAATAGTTGTCTTAAAAATGTATACAGTGTATTTTGATCTTATCTATCCCCACCTCAAATTCTGCCCAGAAGCCTGCAATATATCCCCCTTCCTAATTCATAACTAAAAAAAAAAATAACCTCCTGAGGCCTATTAGTACTGCTTACATGTATTGAGTGGGGAGCCATCTACTAAAGCATGGGCACCTTTCCAGTGGCTACATCCCCTAAGAGAAATTACTCTGCCTCTGTCAGCAGCCATCAACTACCAATAGCACCTAGGAACAAGGCCTTATGAACCCTTCCTCCATCTGTACTGGAGTTTTGACTGTACAGTTTTTGGGTACTATAAATCAGACGTTAACGTCTACAAGCCCCTCTTTCCTCCCCTAGTACTCTTTTCATTCTTCCTTTCAGAGGTTCCATATCCACTGTCCGACCTCCAATCCTGAACAATTTTGCCATTTTTTTAAAGTTAATTGGTGCTTTTTTCTATTTCCTGTGTTTTATTTATTTTCTTTCTTCTATTTTCCTTTTTTATTTAATTAATTTATTTTACATCGAGAATGCAGTTTCCCCTCTCTCCTCTCCTCCCTTCCCTTCCCCCACCTCCCCCCAGTTCCCCCCGTACGTCATTATTCTGGTGTTTTTTGACATATATTTAACTTTATTTGTGTTTATGTACTTGTATGTGCATGTGGACATGTGTGTGTTGGAGGGCATATGTGTGTGTATAGCTGTGGGGATAGAGGTCAGAGGACAACTTGAAGTGTCAGTTTTCTTCTACCGTGTGAAATTCTGGGAATCAGAATCAAGTTTTCAGGCTGGTGGCAAGTGCCTTTACCTGCTTGGCCATCTCATCGACCTCCTACTTGTCTTTAATAAAAATTACCATTCAGTGCAGTTCATTTCACACAGGTGGTGAGGGGTGGAAAAGTCAACTCAATGAATTTGCACTAACACATCATGAGAGTTAGCCAGTATAATTCATCATGAAAACATTCATGAATAAAAATTTTGTTAGGTTGGGTGGCAGTGGCACACGCCTTTAATCCCAGCACTTGGGAGGCAGAGCCAAGTGGATCTCTGTGAGTTCGAGGCCAGCCTGGTCTACAGAGAGAGATCCAGGACAGGCACCAAAACTACAGGGAGAAACCCTGTCTCGAAAAACTAAAAAAAAAAAAAAAAAAAAAAAAAAAGTGTTAAAACAATACAAATATAAAGCTTTTATATTACATAAAATGTAAAGTGTTAAAGTATCAGAGGTGTGCAATCATAATAGTGAAACATGCATACAAGTAATATATGGACTGAGCAGGTTATATTTAGGAAAATGTATACATACATACATACATATATTAGTATATATATA
>CABHPR010129254.1:17402-28756 GCA_902168415.1 Peromyscus melanophrys
GAGAGAGCGCTTTCCTGGAACAGGCCGTGTGCCAGGAGGGATCAGGATGGAAATGCCTGAGAGGAGCTTGATTGGGTGAGAAGGTCACCTGACTAAATGGGATTCTCACAAAGGTAGAGTTAGACACCAAGGGTGAGAATGAGGGACCTGACTGCATGGCAGGATGTCTGTCACAGCAAACTAACTTAGTAGAGTCATTGCTAAAACTAGGTGGGGAGGTCCAAGTGGAAATGGCCAAAAAGGGGGATCAAGGGATCCCAGCTAAAGTCTGATGGGTACATAGTAGTCACTAGAACAGCCCCTGGGATTGGCGTAAGTAGCCCCAGTGGGCATGAGGACAGATCAAGCCCATGAAGAGCAGGAGCCGGACTCAAAGACAAGCCCAAGCATGCCAGCTCTGGGCTCTTGCTCACTGTCCAGCCTGTCCGAGCTCCCAACAGCTCTGCTCTCAGGTCTTCATGATAAGGGAAAGGGCCTTGGACCATGGGTGTCACTGTGGATGAGCTAAGCACTGGAAGAGGAGGGGCTAGAGTACAGAGGTACTGGGGCTGCCCAGGCCCCCCATTGCCTGTGAATGCAGCCACCCCAGCAGCAGCAAAAGCTAATTTCAGTAGCTACCGCTCTTCCCACTGCCCTTGCCCCTCTGTGGGTTCTGAAATACTTTGTGCAGAGTCAGAAGCAGCCAGGAAGAGGAAAGTTAAGCAGTGATGGTGGAGACCAGCCTCCCATTCCCACAAGAGCCTCAAGTAAACAGTACCAGAGATGAGTATTCATTCAGGAAGGGACCCCCTCAGTGAATATCATAAAAGAAGGGAATTTCAGACTCCAGATTACAGAAATGAGGTATCCACTTCTAAAGTCTCTGGACTTAGGATCCACCAGCCAAGCATCCCAAAGTGACAGGAAAGTGTGCGTGCTGACTGCTTCCGAGGACAGCCAGTCAGCCACCAGGCCCTGACTCTCTATCAAGGCCAACAGGAGATGGGGGTCAGGAGCAGTGATGTCACATGTTGGTGCAAACCAAAGGTGTAGCTATGACTTGTTGCCTGTCAGGGAGAAATCAAGATTTTCCAGCCAGTGACATTTCCCAGAGGGTTTAACGACAGAAGCGTTGTTCTTGAATTACTCTGAGCAGAAGAGTTCCAGGTTACATTGCCCTGCCCACCTGTAGCTCTCACCACTAATCTTGTGTCAGAAGCGGGGCAGTTCCAGGATGGTGCATTCCTCAGGATTCTCTGGTCCTGGGGCACTCTGGATCACATTACAGCCACATACCAGCCAGATGAGTGGGACTGAGAATACATTATTTTTAATGTATTTTTAAATGTAAATGAGCATATATGAATAAAAGCAATTAACAAACAGTTTACTTCAGAGGAGTGTGTGTGTGTGTGTGTGTGTGTGTGTGTGTGTGTGTGTGTGTGTATGGTGTGTGTGTGGTGCTGGGGACCAAACCCAGAGCTTCAAGCCTGCTTATCAAATGTTGTACCACTGAGCTGCACCCTAGTCCCTATATTTGGTTTCAAGAAAACTTGATCCATTTATAAATAGATTTGCAAGATGGATGCACTGCAGGGATTTTTGTTTGTTTGTTTCTCTCGCTATTCAAACAGAGCCCTCCTTGTACATTCAGTGGGGGTGCAGGAACAGACGGCCACAGGCTGGAGGCTTAACAGGAATCATCTAACCTCTCTCATTCCTGGAGGGTAGAAGTCTAAGACCAAAGCCCCGGCTCCACCCCCGACCTCTCCTGTAGGTATTCCGGGCACTGCCATCCCTGTGTCCAGAGGGAAGGAGCAGACCCTGTGCAGTCCCTTCTCTTGGGACACCAGTCCTCTGGATGGAGGTACTATGTCACCAGGAGCCTCCTCTGCTTCCTGAGAGGTCCATCTAGCTCCACACAACAACCACTCTGTGCTACAGACATGGCCCAAGCCTCCCCACACCATCACCATTCCTCCACCTCCCAGTATCTCAGGCATTCCAAACAGCCATGGAGACCAACAGCACTGGAAAATTCTGCCAAACACTTCAGTGAGGAGATGAATTGGATAATGAAAGAGAAGCTACTTCAAGGAATTGGAGCTTATCCAGCCTCAAACATTTTGTTACAACAACATTTTCTGATTCCAAAGTGCTAGGGTAGCTAACTTCTGTGTCAGCTCCAATTGCAGGTGTGGGTTGAAAGAGAGAGAGACAGACAGAGAAAGAGAGAGACAGAGACTGAGACAAAGAGACAGAGACAGAGAGAAAGAGGGAAAGAAAGAAAACTCGGTCACCCAAGAATGCTAAAAAAAAAAAAAAAAAAAAACCTGTCTCTTAGAGCACATGGTCTCTTGGTGTTTGGCCAGTGTTCAGCTCACAGCAGCTTCCTTTCATTCTCAACAAGTTTACAGAACTGAGCAAGAGATTGGGGGAGGGGAAGAAAGCCACCTCTAACCTGTCTTCTTTGCCCCCAGGTGATTAGGAACAGACAGGCCTGGCTTGAGCAGGGCAGCATAAATCTCCCCTGCATATGGGGTCCCTGCTGACTCTCCTGGGCCAGCCCCACACAGGCAGATGGGACCAAGGTCTGATCTTGGGCTCCTAGGAGACACACCTCTTCGGGGGCACCTGGCTGTCTAGCCAGAGACATCTTCTTACTCTCAGCCCTGACACTGCCTCCCTTTCTCAAGCATCCATGATCTCTCAAATCTGAGGCAACAGTGAGGATTCCAAAAACATGGATCATATATAGCTGTGAAAAGTCAAGCTAGGAGGGTAGTTGGCAAACACCTGAAGTATGTTTTATATCTTTCTACCTCAAATGTGATAACATGAAGTCATCTAACAGGGAAAGGGCTATATGCATAAAAAACACATGGCTATACATGCAGGCAGGCACATACATACACACATAGATACACAGATATGAACATACATACAGGCACAAAAATACCCACTGTTTGACTTTGGGAGATCTGGGAGTCCCAAGTACATAGCAGAGGAAGATCTGTCCTGGCTGTTTGTGACATGGGAGGCAGGAGCTTTCCAAAGGTAGAGGAAGGTCCAAGGATAGAGTTCCGTGTCTGTGTGATACCCCCGCACTGTGGGCATCATGGGACATGATCCCACCCCTGCTTCTAGAGAGCAGCTTACTCAGGATATGGCAGCCTTGTGGCCCACCTGCTACAGGATTGTGGCCTCCCAAAGACAGTTAAACAGCAGTAATTTTTAAAAGTGCATCACCAAAACATAGCCCAGGCTGCCCCTGTCATCCTGTCCATGAGATTTAGCCTTGTCACCACACAGTGGGCTCCCATCCTTCAGCTGCAGGTTGGTGTGGGCTATCAGACTGAATCAAGGAACACCCCAGTTAGAAATGCCACTCACTACAGGTAGGTGGGCCACAGTCATCTCCTGCCATCCTCAGAGGACCACAGATACAGACAGCATACCCCCTTCATTCGCCCTCAGTGAAACAGGCAATCATCCCATGTAACAAAGCAGGACGGTAACCCCCGATCTTAATGCCACTTGTCCAGCAGAAGATTTCTGCCACAGTGTGGAAACTAGGTGAATATAGACAGAACCCAGGCCACTGGCGACGCACCATGGGTAGGAGGAGAGCAGTAGGCAGGGCTTGGGAGCCACCTACAACCATTTTCAGTACTTGTCTGCCTCTGGCATTTGTCTGAGCTGTAAGGACCAGCTCCTCTATGCAGGTGAGGTTCCTTTATGGTGCTCAAGGGCTAGCTGCATGGCAACACACAGGATCCAGCTACATCTGGCCCCTCCTGACGTCCCAGCTCAAAGCCTGTATCTGTAAGATGGGGGCCCAGCATGAGCAGACTCTGGTCTAAGCGCTTTATGCTTTCTTTCCAACTTTCTGTTTCCAAAGTTTTCCCCTTACAGGCTCTCTGAGAATATCCAGGTCATGACTTGTAAGTTGACGTGGGCTTGCTTTAGGAATGCGACTGGCATTTTCACTTGTACTGGGCATATGAGCTGAGCAGCTCAGTGTTGGTCACATATGAGATGTTATGTAGGGAGAGATAGCAGCTTCTAAGAAGAAAGGTTTGGGTCATGTCTCTTGCTTATGTGATGGAGCAGGGCTCAGGGTCAGTTTTGGAAGCCTTGGTGGATGGAAACTGCAGAATTTATAGGTAGTGCCCATCTGTGATGAACTTGCAAGCCAAGCAACACCAGCTCTAGCAGCTTTTGTGACCTTCATGAGCCCCAGGCCTCAGACTCAGTAGGTGTTTCCAGGTTGGACCACCCTAGGAGAACACCTGGAAGTACCTTATCAGTCTGTCTTGCCCAAGTACAGAGGCATGGCCTGGCTGAGGAGCAGGCTCACAGAAGCCATGGAAATGTCAAGGTCGTTGTCTATGCCCAGTAGCGTGAGACCCAAGACAAGGAAGCTTCCACTGCCCCTCCTGTGAATGCTGTGTCAGGGTGGCATCCACCAGCTGCTCTCTCAAGGAGTGCACACCCTCTGACTGAGCAGTCTTCAGCTAGCCCAGTCTCCCTGCCGCTTGCCTCTCTCAGTCTATTCCCCTGCATGTAGCTGCTTGCCAATCAATATTTTTTCACAAAAATGAGATCATATCAACTCTTTACTTCCAATACATCGATGACTCTGCATCACATTTAGAATAGAACCCTTCTGTGTGGCCCTCAATCTTCTGGCCACTGCTGACCCCTTGCTGCACTGGGGCTCTTAACTCCAAGTGGACTTTGCACGTGGACCTCAACATCTCAGACAGAGTAGCCCAACACCTTCACCTGCAAGGAAGCTAGACTTTAACATTGAGATTAAAAAGTCACCCACAGGCAGTGTTTACCTTGCATTCAAAGGATTTATTTCCATCCTTAAAGGTAATAATAATAATTACAGACCTTCTGTGGTGGTAATTCACAAATAAGTGGTATTTAGTTAGTTTTCCTAAGTGCTAACAGTTAGCCTCACCCTTCCTACTGGGGAGGTTTAGTTCACTGAGACCTTAGCCAGAGTTTTAATCAACGTATCCCTATGTGGACCATCTGCATAATTATGTTTGCTTTCGCCAGGGCTGACATCACCCCTGACTGAAGGCTATGCACAGAGGACAGCAGGCAGCAGAGTTGGTGTGCATGAGGATCGGGAATGATGGTTTAGTGTGACTGTGCATTCTGATCAGAGGTGCTTGTACTCACAGAGAGTGTCTAGGCCTTTGTGATATTCCCAGACCCCAAGGATGTGTAGTCTTTCCTGTCACCAAGAGGCACACAGCAACCCCCAGAAGCACAATGGTACAGCCAATTGTCTCCTGAGTCATCCAGAGGCCTGGCCATGCACATAACACTGACCAGCATGTGGGCACCTAAGATCCCTGTGTTCTCTCAAGTGGCCCCACCTTCCAGGTAGACTGAGGGCCATTTGGTGTACCCTGCTATAAGGGCCATTTGGTGTACCCTGCTATAAGGGCCATTTGGTGTACCCTTTGGTGCTATAAGGCTTTAAGTTGGATCAACTTAAAGATGATCCAACTTTCCAAATCCACACTCATTTCTTTTCCAGTGAATTAGTGGAATTGGGGCCTCTCTGGGGATCTGATTCCTTAATAGGCTACAAAATCTCTTTCAGTTCAGTCAACTTTCACACTGGTAATGGCAGAGGTGAATGTGCCCGGTAAAGGGCCCCAGCTCAGGGAAGGGACACAGCCCTTCAAACTGTGCTGCTGTTGCTGATGGGGAGGACAGAGTCCCACCGAAAGGGATGATGGACGCTGGTGGCTGAGAGCAACCATTTCTCCTCAGTCTGCTCAGATGTGACACGTGGTGTTAGGATAGCAGCCTGCAGTAACAGAAAAGAGAAAGGAACTGGAAGACCAAGGTCCTGGAACCTCCTTGTAGTGTCATTTCTTTACCAGACAGCCCTGTGGCGTGGTCCATCCCTGATTCTCCTTATAACCATGCACACATGTGTTGGGGTTCACTGTGCAGCAGGACTGGCCTGTGCAGACTCAGTGCCTAATGACCAACATATGCACCTGGCTATTTGCTAAGCCGACATCATGACTGTAGATGCCTGAAAGCCGTGACGGGGGCCGCAATCTCTCCAGCTGGCCTTTTATGGCTTACATTCCAGTCGTATTAAAATTTTTTCAATATTGTAAGTAACATGATAATGAATGCCCTTAATCTTTTTTCATTCATCAATTATTTCCTTTGGTAAATTCTTAAGACTAGGATTGTCAGGTCCCAACTCACAGACATTTACCATGCTTTTAATAAACAGTGCCTACAGTCCTTCAGGGCAATTGATTATACATATTCACCATTAGCATTTGAGAAAATCCATTCAAACCTTTGGGCTTTGGAATTTAATTTTACCCAATTACAGTCTCAGAGATAACACTGGTGACATTCATTCTTTTTTCCACCAGAAAAAAAAAATGCACTTTCATTACTTATAATGACAAATAAATTTCAAAAAGGACAAGAATTTTCATTGATTAGTTGTGTATGAGAAGCAATACGATTTTTAAAACACAGTCACATACAAGATTATTTCATCTTGTAATTTATCACAAATGGCTCTGTTAATTTGTTAAATGTGTCGCTCTCTTTCTGGGGTTCTTTGGCGTCTGTGTGGTTAAGATATGGCCCGGTCCCATGACAAGTCGGGTCTTGTGGGAAGTGACTGGATCTAGAGGGTCCTGATCTGTCCAAACCCCACTAATTGATTTGTAATCTAATGGAGGCTGGGAGGTGGGTAGTATGGTCCCACTGGGGGCAGTAGACTATTTCCAGGAGTTGCCTTTGAAGACCTCGTCCTCTATCTCTCTCTGCTTCGTGAGTACCATACCTGACTCCTCTCCACCACATCTGTTCCACCATGCTGTTCCACCTCACTGCAGACCCCAAATCATAGAGCCAAGCGATTACAGCCTGAAACCTTGGCAACCGTGAAACCCTTTTGAGTATTTGGTCACACTAGCCAAGAGCTAACACAGCATCATTAGCATTTACTTCAAACACTTACAGAATAGTAGGGTGGCATCCGGTGGCCAGGATGTGACAGTGACCCATGAAAGCAGAGTCTGGGAATCTTCAAAGGAGCAACATCTCCTGCATGGGAACACTGCATAGGCTGACTCGTCAACCAGCGGGTGCCTCCCCACATGCTTCCACAGAGAGGGATGATCCAGAGAAGACACTAGGCCAGCTGTACATACTGGGACAAGCTCTGAGTTAGTGGTTAGGATGAGGAGGACATGTTTGGCTCTCCAGCAGGTGGCCATAACAGAATCTCAGGTAGCAAGTAGGCACGTTCCATGTATACAGTTTTGAGTTGATGTTAGCTACTTTTCTCTTGTAGTGATAAGACATCATGACCAAGGCAGCTTATAGAAAAAAGAATTAATTTGGGCCTGACAGTTCCAGAGGGTTAGAGTCCATGATGGTGGATAGAGGCAGCAGGTGGTAAGTAGCTGGGGCAATTGCTACAGCTCACATCTCAAACTGCAAATTGAAAGCAGAGAGCTAACCAGAAATAACCAAGTCTTCTGAAACCTCAAAGCCCGCCCCCAGTGACGTACTTCCTCCAGTGAGTCCACACCCCCATATCCTCCCCAAACAGCCAATAACTGGGGACCAAGTATTCAAATGCCCATGACTTGTAGGGAACGTCTCATTCAAGCACCAAAAGTTGTTTTCCCCCACCCCATTATTTTATATGCATGGATGGTTTGCCTGCACGTATGTCTGTGCCTTTAGAGGCCAGAAGAGGGCATCAGATCCCCCTGAAAACAGTATTACAGCCGATTATGAGCCACCGTGTGTGCGCTGGGAATTGAACCTGGGTTCTCTGGAAGAGCAGCCAGTGTTTTTAATTGATGAACCATCTCCAGCCTCCTTCCTCTTTTGTGACAGGGTTTCGTTGTGTAGTTCACACTGCCCTGGACTAATTATCCTCCCCGCTCTGACTCTGAACACTGGGTTACCGCAGGGCTGCTACACCTGGCTTCTGACCATTCCTGAAGTGCTACTTCAATGCCTTTCTGAGGTTTTTAGCTTTCTTCTCTTTGTTTCTCTCTTGTCAAAAGCTGTTCCGAAGGACCTAGTGTAAAGCCGAGAAGAGGTTTTCCAGATTCCCAGCTTAGGAGATTGCAGGACTGAGGATTCAGTGGCTCTTTCAAGGTTGCTGTAAAGGGGAAAATACTGTTGTCCAGCTTTGGAAAGAACACCGAAGGACTGGGCTGGGCGTGAGCATCCTCGTTCTGTCTCACTAACGGAAGTCAATGAAGATGAAGATATCTGCAGGATCCTTAACAATGTCAACACAAGGCTCTCTCTGAAGTGAAATGGGCTACACAGGATTTGTGATAGGCCAAAATCAATAGTGGCAGATCCACATCGGTAAAGGGACCTAATCCTTCTAGAGACTTAACTGATTAGCCTCTCTGTGGCGTACTCCATGTGCTTAGCTGGGAAAATCTCTGGGAGGAGTAAGACAGTGCCTGGCGGGGGAGGGTGAAGACCGCATAGCTTCTGTGTCACTTGGTGACCCTTCTGCTGGAGTGGACTAAGGGAGGGCTGTACATTCTGCTGCTTCACAGGCTGCCGAGTCTCCTGATAACTAGGACAAGACATCACAATCCTGGGGTGACTCAGGCAAGGCATAGCAATTCTGGGGTTCACTCGGTTGCTGAACTCCAGCTGTACTTCTCTTTGCACTGGATCTAAAGTCCACTCACATCTCTCTACTGGGGTTTGAGTGTGGGCACCACGCTAAGCAGTGTCTTCTGGAGCGCACAGGTGTCTGAGTACATGAAACATGCTTCCTTCTCTGGAAGAGTGTCTCCACTTAAGGGAGGTCTCACTGAGCTATGACAGTATGACAGCTTCATTGCCGTAAGAAAAGAACTGAGATGGGAAGTGCATAAAGAAAAGTGTCTGTGTACCTCAAAACTTTGGAAACTTAGAGTCTGAAGTGCCTCACTTCACAGGAACCACATCATCATGGCAAGAGAGAGAGAGCTCACATGGGGAGACAGGAGACAGGAGAGATAGGGGATAACCTTTGGGCTTTCCACCAGGCCCCACTTCTAAAAATTAACACATTGGTGACCAGGCTCCCAACACACAGACAAGCCCTCAGGGGGTTCCCAAGTCATTTCTGATCCATAGCAGCCACTGAAGTATTCCCACGTCAGGCCTGAAGAGAGGAGTGACCAATACAGTGTGCCCTCCAGTCACGGCCACAGCAGCACTTCGCTGCTGATTTTGACTCACGTGAGGGGTTTGGGGGGCAATGTCAAGGTAAGGAAGTTATTTCCACCTGGTATGAGACTTGCTCCACCAACCTTGCTCAGGGCAAGACAGAGAAGTCAGAGGGCATCTGAGGGAGCGAAGGGGCTGGGAAGGAGCCTCCCAACAGAGGAATCTTTAGAGCACCCCAAGTGTCCCTGACACTCAGAGTACCAGTGCATTCTGAGGCAGGGCACAACCAAGAGGTGCCAGGCCTGGGACCAGTCAGTCCCAGAGCACACCCACTCCTAAGCTAGGCTAGAAGAAATCCTGGAATTCTGAGTAGTGTGGACACTGAGCACTCCCTTCTCCTGAGGTTGATGGAGGGAGCCCCTGAAGTTGGCTGCTTGGAGGCTACCACGGTGTACTGTCTTCACAGGGGCAGCCCTTGGGAGCAGGGTTCCTTAGACCTGCCTCGTCCCTCTAAGAGTTTTTTGCCTTGAGTGACCAGGTGAGTCGTGGTGGGGTCAGAAGCCATTGTGGAGCTTTGTCCCAACCTGGTAAGCAGAAATGGCTGCACTCCACAGCTGCCCTGTGGAATCCCTGGTGGTCCTGTCCTCAGGTGCGGCTAAGCTTTGGGGTCAGCAGAGGATCAAAAGAAGAACAGGGAAACTTCCAGACCTAACTTCAGCCAACTCCCACTTCCAGCTCCAGCATGTTAACTGCCCTCCTCTTGGTGATCCTGAAGGAAGCCATCAGCAAAGGGCTCGCACCCCAACTCACACACTCAGAAGCCATCAGCAAAGGGCTCAGAGTCCGACTTGCACACTCAGAAGCCATCAGCAAAGGGCTCACGCCCCAACTCACACACTCAGAAGCCATCAGCAAAGAGCTCGCACCCCAACTCACACACTCAGAAGCCATCAGCAAAGAGCTCGCACTCCAACTCACACACTCAGAAGCCATCAGCAAAGGGCTCACAGCCCGACTTGCACACTCAGAAGCCATCAGCAAAGGACTCACAGCCCAACTCACACACTTGTCTGATGTTTCAGAGTCACAGAAGGGCCTGCATGAGTCCCACCCCAGGCAGCCTGACCCTCTGGTGACCAGTCCCAGACAGGGAGACACAATGAAGGCAAAGAAGGACTGGAGCCCCAGGGGGCCATTACAAGATTAGGATGGTTTGGACGTGAGGTGTTCCCCACAGGCTCGTGTATTCTGTGTGACACTGTTCCTGGGGAGGTGTGAACAAACATCTAGTCACATAAGACCAAAGCACAGCTGGCACAATTCCAGCTGTGACCCAGTAAGTTTTACTGGGGTTATTTAAGTCAACATGGGTGAGGAGTTACAGGAACAGAATTGACTCAGGCATTACATCACCAAACGCCCACCCAGGCATGGGTAACAGCTGACAAACACTGGAAGCCTGGAGCACACTGCATAGGCTGCAGGCAGCTCAGTGGGTCTGAAGTGTCCTTTCCAGGCTGCTCAGTTGCTCTCAGCTTCTTCCAGGCAGCTTGACTGGTCTAAGAACATCTCTTTGTGGTCCTCACTGCTTATACACACCGAGGAAGGGAGGAGACTGACAAATCTGGTCTGGTTCAGGGACTTCCTGAAGCTAGTGAATTGATTACTTCCTGGGCTTACAGAGCTTCCCTGTGAGAAGGAATGTTTCACCACCCCTTAGAACATCCTGTGTTTTAAGGAGCTTTCTGCAAAGATGGAAGGTTTTGTCTCAGAGGAAATTGATACACGATAATGTGTTTGAACACTTGGCCCTCAGCTGGTGGCACAGTGTTGGTATTTTGTGAGAGTTTTAGGAACTTAAGCCTACCTGGAGCAAGGGGATCACTGGAGGAAGGCCCCAAGGCTTACAAAACCCAACCCTGCTTCCTGTCCACCCTCTGCTCCTGTTCTATGGGAACAAGAGGTGTTGAGTCACACACACACACACACATACACACACACACATACACACACACACATACACACACACATACACACACACATACACACGTACACACACACGTACACACACACATACACACACACATACACACACACATACACACACGTACACACACACATACACACACACACACACACACACACACACACACACACACACACAC
>CABHPR010129255.1:0-19941 GCA_902168415.1 Peromyscus melanophrys
ATTGTGCATCTTAATAAACTTATCTGGGGTCAGAGAACAGATATAGAGGCCAGAAAATGGTGGCACACACACCTTTAATCCTGTCACTTGGGAGGCAGAGATCCATCTGGATCTCTGTGAGTTTAAAGCCACACTGGAAACAGCCAGGCATGGTGACTCATGCCTTTAATCCCAGGAAGTGGCCTTTAATCCCAGGAAGTGATGGCAGAAAGCAGAAAGGTATATAAGGTGTGAGGACCAGGAACTAGGCTGGTTAAGCTTTGAGGCTTTTGAGCAGGAGTTCAGCTGAGATCTATTTGGATGAAGACTCAGAGGCTTCCAGTCTGAGGAAACAGGAACAGATGAGGAAATGGCGAGGTGAGGAAGCTGTGGCCTGTTCTGTCTCTCTGATCTTCCAGCATTCACCCCTACTTGGCTCGGGTTTAATTTTATTAATAAGATCCTCTAAGATTCATGCTACAGTAGAGGTGGTTTGTGGGGAAGATTTCTGATGATGAGTTATGGGTAGAAATGTGCAGCATATGCATCTGGAGAAATGAAGTGACCGCCTGGAAGAGCTGATGCTCTTATAGACAGCAAATGGAATGTTAGCTTGGGAGTGTGTCGGAAACTCAGCATGGTTGCAAGATATGCCATATCGATACAACTTGGAGGAATTGTAACAGTGTAAGCATCTGAGAAGATGTTAGGTCCACAGAAAATCCATGAAAATGGCTTAGGTGAGAGTTAGGAAGGGGAAGAGGAAAGGGCATGATTTGCACCATGGGGCAGTATCTCCTAGGAATGTGCCTCAGAGAATGAAGGCAGTAACATTTAGCATCAAGTCAGGACCAAGCCTCGCCATCAAGCTACTTAGGGAGATGATAAAAGCAAGGCAGGATCCTAAGGATGTGGGGCTGGGGTCACTATGAGACAGCCCCAGGCCAAAGGAATAAGGGGTTCCTATGGAGACTCAGCCACCAGATCTAGCCCAGACTTACTTTCTGTTGAATGCATCTCTGAGTCCCAGAGCATTCACTAACCATCAAGTCCTTCCCATGCACTGTCATAATGGATTCCAGAACTCTTCATGAATGGAGCCTTCATGAGAGTCTGGTGGGGTCAGGTGAGAGGCAGAAAGTAGGGAAGCACTCAATGCAATGGAGTACCTGGACTATCACATGACAGAGAAACCCGAATGAGGTATTTCAGACTTCAGCACACCTAATCCAAGAAGCACAGACTCACATGTGAGAACATACCAACGAAGGTCCAGGAACTGGACATGTAACTGCAGCCCAAGGCTACTGAAGCTTCTTGGGTCTTACATTTCTTATTTTTTAAATGGGATAAGTAACTGCTACCTCTTTTATAGAGTCGTGAGGACTGAAAGCTGAAATGCTTGTCTTCACAGAGGAAGAAAAGTGGGTAAAAAATCTTTGTGTGTGAAACTTAAGGAGGGATCATTCTCTGAAAGGGGTCACGACTCTTTCAGATGTTCCATTCTCCAATGTTCCAGCTCCAGTGACCCAGGACCAGCAGGTTGCTATGTTGGTTGTCACTGGTGGACTTGTAAAGAACACACTTTATGAGTACAAAGCTTCATTTTTAGCTTGCTGATAATCCATCTGATAGGTTTTCTTCATTTCATTCCCTGTGTTATTTTCTCTTGAGGTAAAAGCTAAATAAAATGACTATTCAAGTTCCCTGATAGACTCTTTAAAATGCATGACAATACACACAAATATTGTAATCAAATTTTAATTTAGGACACACACCCCGTTATGTTATTTGATAATTAAAATTTGCAGTATCTCTTCATTGACAGATTTCTTTCTTTCTTTTTTTTTCTTGGTTTCTCTGTGCAACAGCCCTAGCTGTTCTGGAACTCTCTTTGTAGACCAGGCTGGCCTCAAATTCATAGAGATCTGTCTGCTTCTGCTTCCCGAGCGCTGGGATGAAAAATGTGTGCCATTATGCCTGGGTTTGACAGATTTCTTAATGTGCCACCAGACTTTCCTCACTGCTCCTCATCTTCCTCCTCCTCTGGAGTCCTCTTACTTTCTCACCAGCCCCAGCTCTGTTCTCATGGGCTGTGATGTGCTTGTAAGCTTGTCCATACTGCTGGATCCTTGCCTGTGCTGGACCCTCAGCTCCTATTTCAAATGCTTGCAAACACCTCTTATTTTAGGTCTCAGCCCAGTTACTTTCTCTATAAATCCTTTTCTGATTTGATCCAGTCATCCAGAATTCTGTAACTTTTGTTTTTGTTTTTTTTTGTTTTTTTCGAGACAAGGTTTCTCTGTGTAGCTTTGCTCCTTTCCTGGAACTCACTCTGTAGACCAGGCTGGCCTCAAACTCACAGAGATCCGCCTGCCTCTGCCTCCCGAGTGCTGGGATTAAAGGCGTGCGCCACCACCGCCCGAACGAATTCTGTAACTTTAATGCTTACGTTTTCGCTAGGGAACCTGCCCACTGCCCAGCTCGTGTTTTGTACAAGCTCAATAAATGTGTAAGTTAATAAAAATGATTTGTTTATGTATTTCTTACTAACTTTCATGTTTGCTTTAACTTTTGCACGATTCCTTTTGTTTCCAAGTATCCATCTCACTAATCTTCCTTCTCCTTCTTGGAATAGCGGGGGAAGCTGAGACAAGATGGACCCTGGTGAGCACTGGAGCCAATCTGTGGTTGGCAGTCAGTGACTTGTGACTTGGGAAAGAGTTAACTTTCCACTGACGTTCTCATTCAGGTAACGGTGTCATTGACTGGCTGGTTTCTAACAAGCTGGTTCGGAATCGCCAGGAAGGCCTCATGATCGCCGCATCTCTGCTCAGCGAAGGGTACCTGCAGCCGGCTGGGGATCTGTCTAAGAACGCGGCCGATGGAATAGCTGAAAACCCTTTCCTGGACAACCCCGATGCTTTCTACTTCTTTGTAAGTAGGAAAAGCTACCCACTTGTTTTTCCCGACATAGGATCAGGGTAGATTTTCTGTGGCTATCAGTTTATAGCCACACATGCAAACAGAATGTCAGGTCCTAAGGAGAACTGAGGGGTGAGAAGGCTAGAGAAGAAGCCAACCGGAGACAAAAAGTTAGTAACAAGCTGCTGAGGAGGCTCAGAAGATACAGGTGCTTGCTGCCAAGCCCGATGACCTGAGTTCAATCCCCAGAACTTACATGGTAAAAGGACCCTGCAACTTCCTGCAAGTTGTCCTTTGACCTCCATACCCATTCAATGGTATGCACATGCGCATACATATTGAAACTCACACACGCGCACACACACATAAATATTTTACGGACAAATACTACAAGCTATGAAAACACAGGGCCCTACAGCTTCTATTACACCAGCATTTCCTAGACTTCACAGCTGCCGCCTCAAATGCTGCCTTCTCCAAGTGAACCGTCTAGAGGAAGCATTGTTTACTTGAATAGTTTTCTCTAAACTCACCTTTGAAATCGTACTACCTTTATTCTTACTCTAAGCAATCAGTTCATCTATAAAAGTGTGTTGTGTGTCTCTGCATGGCACATGTTGTCCCAGACAAAGGGAACACAGCAGTGGTAAGGCAAAGGCACAAGTCCTGGTATGATGTCCTTTTCAGAGGGCTGCCTATGAAATCACAGGTGTGATGAGCTGCCTGTCTGTGCTCAACTGTACAATCAAATACACACCGTGCTTCTATGTACACTTCCTCCCATAACCTTGCATGCTTGTGTTATGCCTACTGAGATTGCTAAACTGCATGATGCGTAACATGAGCCTAGCTTGTGATCACATGATAATTTCAGCAACTGTGGTTTTCTAGGGGGATTTTGACAGTTTTGTTTCTATTTCGGATCAGAATGTAGAAGTTGGAAAAGCTACATAAAGAACCATCCTTCTTATACAAATGAGGTGGACATCCCAGATAGCGTTTCATTTCACTTTTTGGGGAGTTCCACTGTCAGTACTTTTTCATGCTTCAGACCCTTGCTCTATCTTTTTATAGCCATTTAAATTAAGGGTGCTAAACTAACTTCCCACAGCAGCTCCTCCTCTGTGTGGTTTGTTACTCTCTTACAGCTCAGAAAGTCTCTAATTATCCTGACCTCAGGGGCCGAGGTGATGCATAAACTCTTGGTTCTCTCCAGGCTAGAGTTGGAGCTGAGTGACAAGTCAGGGTGGAGAGTGTTGCATCAGGGTGTTGTCACTATGATTTCAAACGTGTGGCCGTGAAGTCCCATGAGAAGGAGGACTTTGAAGAGAGAAATGTTTCTGGTAAAAAAAAGACTGAGATAGACTTAGGATATGGCCTGGAGAATTGTGGAAAATGACAGGATATTGACCAGACCACATCTGAATGGAGACACAAAAGGGCAGGATCCAGGGGCAAAGAAATGGGGGAGGCTTAGACAGCAAACCCAGAGTCACCTGGAAGCTTCCTGCCATGGTTCACACAGCAGCATGGAGGAAGTGTGGCTGGCAAGAGCGGGTGTGGACATAGGTGTAGCAATATGTTTGAGACCTACAAGAACCTGCTGTGCGTTTCTCAACAGCCAGACAGTGGATTCTTCTGTGAAGAGAATTCTAGTGATGATGATGTGATTCTAAGAGAAGAATTCAGAGGGGTTATCATCAAGCAGGGATGTTTGCTGAAGCAAGTAAGTGACTACCACTGGTTTCCTCCGCCCCTTTTCAAGCCTTCTCATTTTTTTTTCCTAAATTACCAATGTGAGCTGAGGATGGTGGTGCATATCCCAAGCACTCATAAAGCTTAACCATATGGACTGCTGTGAGCTCAAGGCCTGGCTAGACTAAGCAGTGATACTTTATCTCAAAAAGACAAAAGAAACAAATGAAAAAGAAAAAGGCTGACATTATTAAATAGAATTTAGTTTACTTGACCAACAATCAACCAGGAAATGAAACTGAGAAGATGTAAGACAAAATGCTAAGTAGAGGATGAACATGATGTTGGGTTAGGGCGGTGGCAGCCAGGGCAGAAAATTCCCTTGGAAATAGTGAAATTCTTCTTTTGCCAATGTCCTAATGATGAAAAGTATTTTAAGAAAATATTGCCTTTTCTTTAATAAGAAGAAATAAGTTGGCCAAGAGATGCCATTTAAAAGGTAAAGCTACTTCATGATAAAGTGCTCCAAAGTGATCAGAAAATAGGACTAGGCCATACTATATGGTAACCTTTAAGAGCAAGGAGTGCCATTCCAGACTGTGTTAAAGCTTGGTGAGATGGAAAACTATGGCCTGAGGCCAACTTTGTAGGAATAGTGGGCTAAGGTCAGGTCCTGTTTGAGTGCGTGGGCACAGTACAGGTGTGTGCGGGGGTTATGTGCAATTTCAGGTGTCCACAATCAGTCCTGGAGGCAAGGGCTGGGGTAAACTGAAGCTCTACATAGTTCTAGGTGTCAAGGCATGTGATGGCAAGAGTTAAGAGAGTACAGGGTCTCTTAGGATGAAGTTGCACTGCAGGGGTGGCTTGGCTCCTCCCACCACCAGACACAGGGTAACAGAAGCCTCCTTACCCATCTCAGCTCCAGATATGAGATGGCTTTGGGTATATACCATGGTAGCTGTGACTGTTTCATTTCATTTGTGCCCACAAAGATTTCTGACTTCCCTTTCATCCGGACCACTCATTGTCTAAGACCACCTGCTATATTTGTTATTTCCTTTAAGAATGTGACATTCTGTAAAGCAGACTCATGTACAGAACAAGGAAAAGAACTGGAGGGAGGAAGGGGAATTCAAGTGGCAGCAAAGTTTGGCTCTGCTCCAGAGAGCAGAGCTGGCATTGGAATGTGTGAGAAAGTCCGCAATGTCGTAACCACTTCAGCCACTGATGCCATTGAACTGGTTGTGTTTGTTCCGAACTCCATGTGGGGAGCCACTGGCTGTGGAGTCTTTCTCCCCTTCATAGTTGTCTTTATCCTAGCAGAAGCAGCCACCAGAGGCTCTCCATCATCAACCACCCCATTTTCTCATGGGCTGGGCAATGGGGTCTATCTGATCAAACTGGTTAGTGCAGCCTCCTGCCACAGCCACAGGGATCAGAATTTTAAAAAGGGAGTGGGAAATGATGATCTTGGTAAGAGGAAGGCGTTTGAAAACATTTAGTGCACCTACAAGTTCAAAGTTCTTAAGAGATTAATCTTACCTCCTGGCTGGGGTCACCAAGTTTGGTGTGTGTGTGTGTGTGTGTGTGTGTGTGTGTGTGTGTGTGTGTGTGTATGCGCATGCACGTGCACGCGAGCACATGAGTGGGCATGAACATGTCTGGACTGGGTGTTTTCAAGTTCCTTGCACCTTATTCAAAGAATTTAAAAAGTGCACACAAATGGAAAGGCAATGGCTTTATTTGAAGAGACAGTGTAGGAGATGCTACAAGGAAGTAACAAGCTAGGTGGACTAGAGCCCAGGGACACTGGTTATTGTTTACAGCCTCTTTTCATGGGATCCAGAGGAGGATGTGTTAGTTTCCCACTTTTATCTCAAGAGAAATGTTCATAGTTGACAAATAGAACAAGCACAAGGATGGATGAATGGGTTATATTCGGTCTAATCCCTTTTGTGTAATTTTTCTATTATAACAATGAGCAAAATACCTTGCTGTTTAATCCTTGGCCACATATGGAGTCTGTGGGGGGAAGGACAATATATGCTTTTAATATGCTTTTCTTGTTTGTACAGAATTCAACACACTTTTTTTTGCTCTGTCATAAACAATATGCACTTGTCAAATGAACAAAGTCAACTATAATGGATAACTGATAAAGCAGATATTCAGATATGGTTGTTAGAAAACCCAGGCGTGCATACATTCTTGAAGTCCTTTAGTAAATAATCCTTAGAGAAAGGTGGTGATTAGACACTTATAATAAACTTTTCAATAAACCACATTGTGATGTTGGAGAAGGCTTTAAGAGAATATGGCAGCTGTTCAAGGTTGGCTGACCCACCAGCTCAGGATAACTTGGTGGTCACTTAATAATTGCACAAGACAGCATGGCTTTCACATTTTCCAATAAAGAAGAAATTCTGTGAGGCAACTTATGTGCTCAGATCTCATGGGCAGTGTTATTAAGGCAAAGAAAAAAACCCATATTTGTAGAAGTTGATGGAACTCAGAAGTCATTTTGAGGTGGGGAGATGGCTCACCACTTAAGAAAACTCACTGCTCCTGCAGAGAGCTGGGGTTTAGCTCCCAGCACTCACACGGAGGCTAACAGACATCTCCAGTTCCAGGATACCCAATGTCTTATGACACCTGGAGTCACCAAGCACACATATGGTGCACCTACATACATACATACATGTAGGAATGAGAGCCTGTGTTCTATCACTAGAACCCATGTAAAAAAATTGGCGTGGCACATACCTGTAACCCCCGTACTAGATAGACAAAGACAGGCAAATGGCTGGGGCTTTTTTGGCCGTCTATCCCACTTTCGTTGACAAGCTCCAGATCCTAATGAGAGCCACTGTATCAGAAAACAAGTTGGACAGCTAGTGAGGAATGGCACTTGAGGTTGACTGCTGACCTTCACATCCACATCCACACACACACATGAATCTGCATGGGCATACATGCATGTGCAAGCATGTACATGCACATACACAGGTAAAGACACACACACACACACACACACACACACACATATATATATATATATATATATATATATATAGAGAGAGAGAGAGAGAGAGAGAGAGAGAGAGAGAGACAGACAGACAGACAGACAGACAGAGAAAGAAAGACAGCAAGCAGACATCTTTATTATGCTTTGTTTGATAGCTCATGTCTACAATGACATATCTCTCATTTAATTCTTTTGAAATCCATTATTTGTACCTAGGGTTTTATTTGGATTTTGTCATAGTCTATTTCCATATGGGTCACAAACTCCTCAAAAAACAGGACCGAGTCTTGAACCGAGTCATATGCCCAGCACCGCCAAATATGTCACACACGCTGTACCAGTGCACACAGTTCTGAGGTCGGAAGACAGTGCAGAAGTAATTCAATTTATTCACGTGATTCAACAGCACCTGTTTCATTAATTGGCCTTGGTGCTCTCTCCCCGAGAAAGACACGGGCCAGGACCTAGTAATTCACTGTGGCATTCTTTTATCCTGTATCTCAGCAGACTTCCTACTTGGGCACTGCGTGCACCGAGTGATGCTAACGACTCATCCTCCCTTTCCCCGTTCCTCGATACAGGGGCACAGGAGGAAGAATTGGAAAGTGAGGAAGTTCGTTCTGAGAGAAGACCCGGCCTACCTGCATTACTATGACCCTGCTGGGGTGAGGTCATATGGTTGATAAGTCCATTCCAGCAGAAGCTTTGCAGTGGTGATGAGCTGGGGCCATGCCCCTCTGTTTGGATGCCTTTCGTTTTCACTCTCATCCTTCTCTCCTTCCGTTCTCTGTTAAACTGTTCTACCGCCTCCCACCGCAATGTCTGAGTTCTTGTGCATCTTAGACCAGCAAAAACTCAGCAGGGGGAGAAAGTATCAGGGTATTGTATGTATTTGGTTAACTCAGTATAGCTTTTTTGTCCCATTTGAGATATATGTTATTACCTTAATTTCTCTCTGCACTCACATATGAGTTCACTGTGAAATTTTCACACCTGTATCTGCCTACTTTCTTGACTTTCTTCTGCCTCACTGCCCTCTCTTCTCCCCTTTTTTCACACCCATGTGATCCTTCCTTCCTTTGAACGGTCCTTTGCTTCCATGGCATGTACCGTCCATCAAACCCCCTTCCCTTTCTTTCCTTGTACCTCTTCCCCCTCATTTGCAGTCCCTGTTCTGCTTTCTAATTTCTTCATAGGAGAGAACATGAGGATTATTTATCTTTCTGAGTCTGGATAATCTTGCTTTAATGAAATGGTCTATAGTTTCATCCATTTTCCTACAAATGTCAATATTTTGTTATTTTTTATGGCTGTATATGTGACACATTTTAATTACCCATCCATCTAATCAAACTTCTAGGTTGAATTAGAGTGTGTTTTCTGGTTTTAGTCTGTTGAGACCCTCTACATTGGTTTAAGCAGTGGCTGCCTCAGTTTACAGCCCCACTAAGAGTGTTTAAGTTCATTTTCTTCCCTATCCTTGCCAATAGTTACTATTTTTTTAATGACAGCCATTCTGACTGGGGTGAAATAGAATCTCAATGTGACTTTGATTTGCCTTACTCTGATGGTCAAGGACACTGAACACTTTTTCGACTACTTACTGACTGCTTGTATTTCTTCTTTTGAGAACTGTCTACTCATTTCACTAGCCTAATTTTTAGGTTGATGATTTGTTTTCCTTGGTATTTTATTTAGGGGTTTTTCATCTGTTTCAGATATTAATATGTTTGTTGTAGAGCTGGCAAAGAGTTTCTTCCGTTCTGCAGGCTGTCTCTTCACTCTGCTGATTTTAGTCCTCTGATGTGGAGAAAGTTTTCCATTTCCTGCATTCTGTTTGTCAGTTCTTGTTATTTTCTGTGCTGTTGGAATCCTTCCCTGGAGTCATATTCCTAAGCAACATCTTGAAATGGTTCACCTATGCTGTTTCAGAATTTACGTTAAGATCTTTTATCCATTCTGAGTTGATTTTGTGCAGAGTAAGAGCTTTGAATTTAGTTTCAGGTTTTTTTTTTTTTATGAGCACTGTTTGTTGAAAATGCCATCTTTTTTTGAAAGTATGCTTTTGGCACCTTTGTTTAAAAGTGTTTAAAAGATTCCCTGGCTACAGCATTTCTTGGTTCTCTGTGTATCCATTGTTTGAGCTAATTCCGTTTTGGTCATTATGGCTCAAGTCCAGTTAGAGAACGTGATGCCTACACCATTGTTGTTTCTGTCTAGAACTATTTAGGATTTTCAGTCTTTTTGTATTTCCATGTGAGTTTTAGGGTTTCCCCCCTAATTTTCTGAAGAATGTTTTTGGGATCCTTACCTTCTGGTGTGTCTGGTCTCCCTGCTACTGTTGCTGCCTGAGTTAGGTAAGACTGGATCATCTGTGTGTTCGTACACAGAAAAAAGGAAATATTAATTGAAAAGGAGGAAGAGAGCACTGGAGACAGATTTCCAGCATCAAGCACTCTGGAGGACCGAAGAAAGCTTTTGATCAAGACAGTGTCGAGCTGTCTACCTACTACCAAAGGCAGAGAGTGAAAGAGTCTTCACTGTATTGGCTGTCTGGTCTAACCTGTACAGGATGGACATTCCTCTCAAAGTCTAGATATCACCAATGCCATGTTGCTATTGCTCCAGATTCCAGCCACGAATTCCAGATTCTAGGTTGGAATTTCAAAGGAGAAGATGACAGCTGAAACTGGCACTAAAGCTGGGCTTTACATGAATGCCACTTAGAAGGTCCTGGAAAACTAATTACAGAATGTACCCTTAAATAACAGAGGATCTGCCCCCAACGTATGCCAGTTTTCCAGTGGACCCCAAAGGACATCAAGTTTTCTATTTTTGGTCATTCCAGGGAAAGTCACAGAGCTCTGATTTGTGCTTTGAAAAATCCTGGAAAATACAAATCTGCATCAGCGTTTGCACAAATTTACCATCCAGTATTCTGCTCTTGGGGCAAACAAGCCTTTAAAGGACAGTTGGGAACAGACCAGAGTAAATGGAAGGGTAATGAGGCAACCTGTCTGGTAAAACCCTATTCAGGTTCCCAGACGGACATGTTTAAGAGCACGTGATGGGCTGTGAGAAGATGCATCTTCTCTGTGGATCAAATGCTCTGCGTGTGTTGTTAAGACCATGTGAGCTAAGTTTAAGTCTGGATTTCCTCCTAGTTTGTAAGACATTTCTACAGACAAGGGAGGAGCACTGAAGTCACTGACCATGATTAACCTTTATTCACCATTCATGTTTGCTTTACAAAATTGGGAGCCCCACGATTGGAAACATATATTTATAATTATTATATATTCTTGATGAATTTTCTCTTAATAATATGTTATTTCTTCTAACTAAATTTGGCTTGGATTCTATGTCAGATCCCATAGTAACTACAACAGCTTATTCTGGGCTGCCATTTGCTTGACTGATTGAATTGATCCTTTGAGTTTGAGACTGTCAGTGCCTTTGCTAGTGATGTGAGTTTCTTGGGACAAAAGAGAGGTCAATCTTATTTGTTAATAGAGCCAGACAGTCTATCTCTAAAAGTGAATTGAGGCCACTTACAATTAAATTTATTCTTGAGAGGTGTTTACCCACTCCTGTAACTTTTTTTCTTGTTGGTCACAACATTATTGGTTATTTTCTTTCATCCTTAGTAATTAGGGGCTTGCTGACTGACTGTGTTGGACATGAGGAATCCTTTCCTGGATTTTCTTTCTCTATTCATCTCATGGTGTTTATTCTTTCCCGTGCTCTCAGGTGAGAATGTCTTTCTTCCTCTGTACCAGGCTTTTTCTTTTAGGCCACTAATCAGCTCCCAAATCATGACACAAAGACTTCTTATTAGGTATGAAGGCTCAACCTCCTCTTACGCTTGTTTCTTGGTAGCATTTATAACTTAACCTGTTTCTCTTCGTCTATGTGTGTCTCAAACTTTATACCTTTTCTTTCTGTGTGTCCTACTTTTCCTGCTTCTTCCTGCCTGTTTGTTAGCTGCCTAGCTGGTTAATCCAGGAAGTCTCCATCTCTTTCTCCCTTGTTATCTCCTTTCTTCTTCTCTTCTCGAGCCTAGATCTCTCCTCCTACTTATTCTCTCTGACCACAAGCCTGGCCTAATTTTATCCTCATTTATACCCTCTCACGCATGTATTGGTGGGATTCATGTATGAAAATGGCTATACTACCAAAAGTAAACTACAGACTCCATGAAGGTCCTATCAAAACACCGATGTCATTCATCATAGAGCTAGAAAAAGTAATCCAAGAATTCATATGGGATCACAAAAGAACACAAATAGCCAAAGTAGTCCTAGGGAGAAAGAACATGCTTGGAGGTATCATCACACCTCCTCTCAAATTATACAACAGAGCTGTAATGAGAAAGACAGCCAGATATGGGCATAAAATAGACATTTAGACCAATGGAATGCAAGAGAAGACTCAGAAATAAACCAATAAAGCGACAGCCACCTGAATTTTGACAAAGGAACAAGAAACATGCCATAGAAAAGAGACAGGTTATTCAACAAATGGTACTGGCAAAACTGGCTATTCATGTGCAGAAGAATGGAATTAGAACCACATCTTTCACCCTGTGTGAGAAAATTAACTATAATTAAACACTGACACTAATCATGGAAAAGAAGAAATGTACATCAAGGTACAGGTTTAGGCATGGCTTTCTGAGAGATCTCCAACAGCACATGAGCTGGATCCAAGAATCATGAGACATAGACATATATGTGTACAGGTGTACATGACTGTAAACATGTGTGTCGAGACCAGAGGATAGATGTCAGATGTTCCTCTACCACTCTTCAGTTTATTTCTTTGAGATGAGTTCTCTCCCTGAAACTAGAATTCAGTTTTGTTGTGATTTTCTGCCTAGGCTGGAAGCGAACAAGCCCTAGCAATCCTTCTGTCTCTATGGGTTTGCATTATAGGTGTGTGTGGAACATATATGGGTGCTGTATTTGTGCTGAGATCAAAACCTTGGTTCTCACACAAGTGCAGAAAGCCCTCTTAGCTGCTGAGCCATCTCTTTGGCCCTTGAGTAAGGCTTGGATTTCACCTCATCCACTTGTGTCTCCTATACTTTTCTCTTCCCTTTTTACTTGTTCTGTCACTACCGCTGTGAATTTTCAAAGCTCTCCCTCCCCTTTGCTGTCAGAGTAATGTCTATTTTTTTATTCTAATTTCCCCCTTTCCTAGGTCACAAGAAAGCAACTTTTAGTCTACCATATTACCACAAATAATATTTGATATTTTTGTAGCAACTCATTTTGTCCAATACTGTGCTCATGGTTTAATATACAAGAAAAGATAATTCATCTTCCAGGACAACTGGACAATCACTCTAGGTCCAGCAAAGAAGAAGTTTTTTCCTCAACAGAAAGATCTTACTTGGAAGTAAAGAGAAGCTCATGTCAGCTGTCGGGACTGAGGGCTTGCTCTGCTCACACTCGGTGTTCTTTGGCTTAGTCCCGTGAGCGCTAAAATGCTATGCCAAAGACAAGAGCAGGCAGTACTTCAGAGGGACATAATAACCTGAGCATTTCCACCTCCCTGACCCTTTTCCTGCAGATCTGAGTTCCGAATTGGCTTGCATCTTCTCATGCAGCTTGTAGGGGAGGGCAGACGTTCTGAAAAGGATTTTCTTTCATCTCCCTCTGCTCTTACCTGACATGTACCTGACTGAGCCTGTGTGTCTGCAGCAAGGGGGTGAGGCAAGTCAACACTTGTGTACAGTGGAGACACAGCTGCCCTTCTCTCTTCTAGGGTGAAGATCCCCTGGGAGCCGTTCACCTGAGAGGCTGTGTGGTGACATCAGTGGAGAGCAATCCCGATGGTAAGAAAATGAATTTCTGTGGGAGGAAAATGTGTCTACTGCTACTCTACACCTGTGCATATTGAGCTAATCAATCGGTCACGAGGCACAAGCATGTATAAATTTACTGTCCGAAAACTTCAGGGGGAGTGTCATTCCTTCCAAAGAGCTGGCCTGCCTTTCAGAACTTTGAAAATGGGGGTGAATTTGTGGATGCCTTGAGTGTGTCACTGAACAATGCTAGAAAAATCCATCACCTCCAACCTGGCTTCCATGAAGAGCTGGATGGCAGCATCTCCTGATGCTGCAGGTTTCCTTAAAGGAGATCATGTACTTATCCATATAGGGAAATGTTCTGCAATAAACAGAGTAATTATAAATGAGGCAAAATGCTTAGTGGGAAGAATACCTGGGTACAGTTTGCTAGGTCTGTGCATCTCAGTCTGTAGTTGTAAGTTTTCCTGTGTCCTGGCCGGCTGGTGGTTGGGGCAAATCTCTCTCACTTGCATCCCCCAAGTAAACACACAGAGGCTTATGTTAATTATAACTGCTCAGCCATTAGCTCAGGCTTATTATTGACTAGCTCTTACACTTAAATTAACCCTTAATTCTTATCTATGTTTAGCCATGTGGCTTGGTACCTTTTTACAGTTCTGCCTTGTCATCTTGCTTCCTCTGTGTCTGGCTGGTGACTCTCAACTCAGCTTTCCTCTTCCCAGAATTCTCCTTGTCTGCTTATCCTGCCTATACTTCCTGCCTGGCTACTGGCCAGTCAGCATTTTATTTATCAACCAATCAGAGCAACACACACTCACAGCATACAGAACGATATTCCACAGCACTCTCCCTTTTCTGTCTAATCAAAAAGGAAGATTTTAACTTTAATATAGTAAAATGACATATAATAGAACAGTTAGCAAGCAAGAATTACCGTTACAATATATTAAAGAAAATAGTCTATCATCTATCCTATATTTGTGAGTCTAAAGTTTCATATCTAATTTATCTTTTACCATGACTGAGGAAAACTATAATTGTAACTATCTAGTCTTCAACTACATCAAAGACCCCAGAAGGATATAATATTACCCAAGTAAACAGGAAGAGCATTGTAAGCGACTTCCAAAAATCTAGAATGGCAGGAACAGCTGCCTGCCTGGGTAGTCACCCCAAGTTCCTCTGCAACATTGGGGCATCCATCTTCAGCCTATAGGCCTAGAGTCTCTTGGTCACTTCTCTCTGTGTCCTGTAGAATGTCTGGCAGTTTCTTCTGTGAAGCAGGAACCTGAAGGACCATCTTGCCTTGCAAAGTTCAGTGGTCACTATGGGTCACCCTTCCTATGGGTCCTGCATGTCCAGTTTATGCAACATCAGTCTGCCACACAGTACACTGTGAGCATGCCACCCTGATGGATCTCAGTTCCTGCTCTGAAAATAAGGGGCTGCACCAGATGGTTTCTGTTCCTTTGTACTCACAAGCCTATGATTGACACATGGGTTAACCACTTGACTTCACTGCCTTGTCAGCTGCAGAGGACACACAGAGTCGCTTTTTGCAACCCAAATCCTGTTTTCTTTCTTTGTTTTTCCCTCATCATTTATCAGACTATTTTTTCTGTGTTTTTATAAAAATCATATTTTTGAACACAAAATTATAGAGAAAAGTATGTAACAATTATCAAATTTCAACAGGCACCACTACACAATAATTTGTTTGATGTATGCTTGTCTGTCTTGATACTCACGTCTTGATAATTTATCTTGACTCAAATGAAGACATACCATTTAAAAGGGAGCACACCATGTGATCATTCTGGCTTCATCTTCACATTTAGGGTTTATTTGCCTTTTCATTTTTCATTAGGAGCTCAGACTTAGCTCTTAGTTTATACTATATTTACAAGACTAGTGTTAGATCTGGCTTGGGTTCATTATATATGTATGCTTGTGGATATAAATATATGTACATTTTAATATAATATATATTGAGATTAGATCTTAGCTTATATTATGAGCAAAACAAAGGTACTCAATAGATATTATTGGTGTGCAAAGGCAAGAAATTTAGCTTCCTTACACATTATGAAAGAAAATGTTTCTCCTTGAGTATTTTATGTGTTTCTTAATGATCCTACTACATAGCTGTCTTTACAAATACTGAATGTATCCTTAGGTAATGAATACAAATGCAGACTTTTCTTAGGACACTGAGGAACATTCCATGACTTGGGGAAGGAAGTAGGCTGGTGAGTTTCTGGCACCCACATGTTATTGTGCTTTCTCTCTCATCAGGCAAGAAGAGCGACGATGAGAACCTGTTTGAGATCATCACAGCAGACGAAGTTCATTATTACTTGCAGGCGGCCACTCCCAAGGAGCGTACTGAGTGGATCAAAGCTATCCAAGTGGCTTCACGGACTGGGAAGTAAGGACAATGTTCCAGTCATCATCCCCTCCTGAGGGAAGCACTTGTGTGGATAAATAAGCTCAGTCCATGACTTGTCCACGCCCATGACAATTCAACCAGAAAGAAGTAGGAGTGAGAGGTGTTTGTCTCCACGTAACTAACCGTGTGCCACATGATGTTACCTGCACCATGCACTCACTCTAGTCCCTCTTCCCCGTCTGTCTCACAAGCCATATAATGAGCTATGAGAGGAGGTGACACAGGCTTTCCAGGCCTTGGGGCCTCTAGTGGAAAATGAAGGCATGGACTAAGATATCTCTGAGGTCCTTGCTAGTTGAAAAAAAAAAAAAAAGCCAAATAGCAAATAAATACATAATGTCCTATGATTATAACACCCATAGAAGTGAAATTGTCTCAAATTGTCCTGCTGTCATCCTTTTTGGGCCAAGTTGTGGTTCTCAGCTCTCATCACATGTGCCAGGTCTTAGACATCGCCTGTCTTTGAAACTGTTGCCAAGGTGTACTGAGAATACTGAGTGATCCTTTGTTCCCTGGTCATTTTAGCTGTCACTCTTGGCTGAGATTATGTGAAGTAATGAGGCAGCGTGCTTGCTTTCTTGTCTGCTCACTCAGACACTTCTCAAGAGCAGCTTTCTGTCTTCAGGGACTTTCCACAGCCTTTGCTGTAGTATTTCCTGAGAAATGGACTCAAGGAAGCCACAGGCAGCTGAGGGTCTTCCAGGTGCTGAAGATGCTTAGATCAAGGTCTGAAAGTCTCCCTTGTGTTTTTCCGGAGCATTATGCATCACTTCTTATAACTAGAAGGCAACCCCAAGCCCTTGAGTTTCTCTTAAGGTTTACAGAAAAGTGGTTCATGTGGGGTCCTTGAATGTGTGAGAGGCCCGGGCAGCTGTCTGACTAGTGCGTCTTTCTCATCTGCAGAGAGTGGACAGGACTGGGCTGCAAGGCAAGCTGGGCAGATGACAGCCCTATGCAGTGTCAGTACTGAGGGCCTGGAATCTATGCAGAGCTTGTGGTGCAGGCTGTCAAAGTCATGGAGATCCTACAAACCTCCCAATCTCAATACCACGTAGTTCATAGTCTGAAGTGCACGCAGCTTCCATTTGGGCTCTGAGAGCTTCCTGGTCCTATTCAAAATGGAAGCTTGTTTGTAACTTTTCACTCTGACTAATCACTAATTACTCCTGTTCCAAAGTACAAAACAAAGTATTCATGCAAAAGAGTGTTTTTCTTTCTTAAAAATTAATAAAAAATAATGATATTTATGTGCATGGGTGTTTTGCTTGCATGTATGTGTGCGTACCATGTGCCATGCTTGGTTCCTGTTGAGGCCAGACGAGGGTGTTGGATCCCCTTGTGCTGGAGTTGTGGGTGATTGAGCCCCCATGTGGGTGCTGGAATTGAACCCAGGTCCTCTGGAAGAACAGCCAGTGCTCTCAAACACTGAGTCATCTTGCCAGCTCTAGGAATATTTCTATAATTCCAGGTTTAGTGCTGTAGTCCCAGTATAGAAAGGAGAACATTCTTGCTGATCCTATCGCATCTCTTTTGCAAGCTGTCAATTCCCCTGCACCAGTTGTGAGGTTCTGCCTATTCCCAGGTTATTTTATCAATGGCCGGAGTTCAGTTCCCAGGTCCACACGGTGACTCACAGCTGTCTGTAATTCTAGTTCCTGGGGATCCAACACCTTTTTTCTGGCCTCCAAAGGAACTGCAGACACGTGGAATACGTGCGTGCATACAGGCAAGCACTCACACACATAAAGCAAAAATAAATCGTTTTTGAAAAAGTCAGTTTACTGTAGGGCGTAATAGAAGCATACCCACACTGAAGATGAGGTTTAAGGATAAGGCAGAGTGTACTTCTTGTTTTTAACACGTACCACCTCAACTACAATCCTCAGACAAATGAAGGGACCCATGAAGTACACATAGCGGTTCCCTTCCTTAGGGCTGCTAAGCATGCTGCAAGTTCAGCTCTGCGGGACCGAGTGACTGTTTTTTCCCCCACGAGATTTCAGTTGCACTGAAATGCAGGTGTACACAGTGGCCTGTGGTATTGTCAAGGCTTCCTAATGTAAGCAAGAGCCTTTTCCCAGGGAGAAGCCGTCTCCTGACAAAGCAGTTAATCAGGGAATAGGGAAGTGTGCTATTCCTATCTGAACCACTTTTTGGCTTACAAATAATGCTCAGATCCTTTTGGACATGACGATAAGATACCTGAGCTCGGTCAAGACAGCCACTGCCCGCACCCGGTGTGTGTGGAGGGGGTGGAGGCTCATGATTCTTGGCCACTGCCCACACCCGGTGTGTGGAGGGGGTGGAGGCTTATGACTCTTCTTGCAGGACAGCTGAAGCTGGCAAGAAAGACTGACCAGGTTTTTTACCCGGTTTTCCAACTTAAAGGGAGAGGAAAACAGGTTGTTTGATTACAAACCGTAGAGGAATTAGGAAATAATACACAAGCCAGGTATGGTGGTATGTACGTGTAGATCTAGAGCTTGTGAGGTCGTGGCAGGAGGATTGTGAGTTCAGGGTTAGTCTAGGCAACATGGTGAGACCATGCCTAAAAACCACTGAAACAAGGAAAGAAAGAAGAAAAGATGATGAAAGGAGGTAACCATCTTCTCACCTTGTACGACTAATAGTGAGTCAGACAAATAAAACATCAATCTAAAGACTAAAACACGCTCCGGGAGACAAAACGTTTAAATCGTATAGCATAGAGCGCAGCACTGATTCAAGGATCAATGTTTAGTTTCACACACACACACACACACACACACACACACACACACACACACACACTCAGTGGCTAAAAGCTGCACCAGAGCGAGTGAGTTTCAAAACAGAATGAGGAACTTGGAATGAAGACATCAGTAATCGTCCAGTGCTTGTCAGGAGACACTAAAGAGAGCTAAACAGAGGTTTGGGCTGCTGCCTTTGGACTCTTTGAAGAGTGATGGAAACACCTCTGTCCATGACCTTTAGGGCGAAAAGAAAATGGAAAAGTAATTACACAGTGTTTTCAGATTTAATTTTGTGTTCTCTAAACACAGGGTTTAACAACCATGCAGGAAGTGTTAGGAGAAGTAGAGGAAAGGGCAGTGGAAAAAGAAAGTAATGAGGAAGTTCAAAAATGTTAAAACGTGCTTAAAAATAAACAGTGTGAAATTATACCCTCGCTGAGTTCAGCTCCGTTTCAGTGCAAAGGAAACAAAATTTAGAAGTCCCTGGAGGAGACAAGCAAGCAGACGGGAAGACCTGTCCTGAGGAGAAGCACGCAGGGATGTCTGTGGGAAGGCTTAGTAGTGTGTGGGGAAGGCACTGCCAGGGCCTGGGGTGGGGGCTCCGATGCAAGCCGTGACTTAGTGTAAGCACAGCCTCTCTTAGAAGTGGCTTCTGTGTTAGCCAGTGCTTCATCACTAACAAATGCCTCAAATACATCAACTTAGAGACAGAAAGGTTTCTTTTGGCTCGCAGTTTTCATCCACGGTTGGCTGGCTCACGGTGACTATCTCATACTAGCAGGTCCTGGTTTGGGGTGTGGCTGGAAACAGACAAGAAAAGGAGAGGAAGATTTGCAGGCCCTCAAGTCCTCTCCAAGAGCATGCTTCCAGCGACTAGACGATCTCCTGTTAGTCCTCTTACAGATTCTCCTGTCCCCTAAGATGGGAGCCCAAGCCTTAGCCACATGGCCCTTTGGGGAACATTCAATTCAAGCTGTGGCAGTCTCTTTGTTGCTAAAATGAAATTGGGGTTGCTATTAGGACCAAGTGAAGGAACTTGCCTAAACAACCTGGCATGTGTGGACACACTACCCTAGCTTCCCTTCCTTGCACGCTTCTTCCATAGAAGGCTTTCGTGGTAATCTAAGCAAGTGGGCAATGGCTTCCAGTTTTTAAAATCTGTATCAAAATTGCCTAGAATTCTTTTGTTGAACATTTCTGTACAAAACTTGCTCAAGATCGCCGGGTCTAAAGTCAGAGGAGATTCAAAGCCCAGCTTGCCTGACTTCTGAATCCATGCACTTAAGCTCACTGTCCTGTAGCGGATAAACTTGGCTCTTTC
>CABHPR010129257.1:0-20345 GCA_902168415.1 Peromyscus melanophrys
GGCTCAGCTTTTTTCGAGGATGGGTTAGCAAATTCATGCAAAACTAAATATATTCTTACCACACAATCCAGACAGTTTACCCCTTGGTATTCACCCAGTGGAGTTTAAAAGTTGTGTCCACACAAGAACCTGTGTATGGATGTTTATAACACCTTTGGTCACAGTTTTCAAAGCTTAAAAGCAGCCAAGATATTCTCCAGGAGCTGAATAAACTGTAATAGAGCTAGACAATGGAACACCACTCATCACCAGAAGGAATGGGTTGTCACAACAACAACAACAAAAAAAAAAAAAGAATGGAAAAATCTTGTAACAATGTTTCTATTGGCATATAGTCATTGGACAGGGAGGGATCTTAAATGCACATTACTAAGTGAAAAGGGCCAATCTGAAAATGCTACCTTTTCTGATTCCAACTAGTCTAGAAACAGAAATTAAACCACGACCCTCAACCATGGAAAGGAAATTTAACTGAGCAGGAATACTGAATGGGTGGGAGAGGAAGAACGCTTAAGCAGGATGACATACTTAGAAACAAAAAGAGCACACGGATACAAGGAGCCAGATTGGAAGTGCTGTGAAAAACCCAGGGACACAGTTGGGTGTCCATCCCTTGAAACTTGCAGGGAGGAAGGGTGTCTGTGAATCCAAGCAGCCTCAAGTTTCAGCTCTAAGGTGACACATATATCATCCTGGTTAACAGGGAGGCCAGCTACCAAGGACCTTCCACAGTTGAAAATAAAAACAGCTGGGTGTGGCGGCACACACGTCTTTAAGTCCTAGAGCTCTGGAGGCAGAGGCAGGTGGGACTCCTGAATTCAGGGTCAGCCTGGTCTACATAGTGAATTCCAGGTCAGCCAGAGCTACATAGTGAGACCCTGTCTCAGGAAAAAAAAAAAGATGAGGGGTGGGCAATGGAGGGTAGGGGATGGGGGATGAGAACATAAGGGAATGGGGTGGTTGAGCTGGAACAGGGACAGAGTGGGAAAGCAATGAAAGAGATACCATGATAGAGGGAGATATCATGGGGATATAGAAACCCGGTGCTAGGGAAGTTACCAGGAATTCCCAAGGATGACCCAGCTTGGACTACTAGAAATAGTGGAGAGGGTGCCTGAACTGAACTGGCTTACCCCAGTGATCAGACCAGTGAATACCCTAACTGTCATCACAGAACTTTTCTCCAGTGGCTAATGGAAGCAGATGCAGAGATCCACAGCCAAACACTAGGCTGAGCTCCAGGAGTCCAGTCAAAGAGAGAGAAGAGGGATTCTATGAGCAAGTGCATCAGGATCATGATGGGGAAACCTACAGAGACGACCAAACCAAACTAGTGGGAACTCATGAAAGTTGGATCAATGGATGTGGAGCCTGCATAGGACTGGGCTGGGCCCTCTGCATGGCAAGACAGTTGTGTAGCTTGATCTGCTTGGGGGCCCCCCTGGTGGTAGGATCAGAATCCATCCCTGGTGCATGATCATGCTTTTTGAAGCCCATTACCTATGATGGGACACCTCGTGCAGCCTTGAGGCAGGGGGAGAGGCTTGGACTTTGCCTCTACTGGATGTGCTTCCCAATGGGAGGCCCTTGCCTTCTTGTGGGGGGAGTGGGGAGTAGGTTGGGAGGGGAAGGCTGGGGGGTGGAAGGAGGGAAGAGGGGGAACTTTGATTGGTGTGTAAAATGGATGAAAAAATTTTTCTTAATTAAAAAAAAAAGAAAAAAGGAAAAAAAGGAAGACATGACAACTGTCTAGTACCAGGAAATCAAAATTCAATAAGCCATGCCAAATTTTGAGCAAGTATTCATTCCATAGTTTTTATTGAAATGAATGATGAAATGATTTGCACAACAACCTTTAGGCTGTTTAAAATGATGACAACATTTAGCTCTTCAAATTTCATATGGCTTTTTCCTTCCTGTGCTCTGGCTCCGTGGTTCTACCTCTCATGAAAATGTTCTTGTCCGTGGTGAACAAACAGCTGGCATTATGAAATTCTGTAGTTCTCATAAAAGTGGGTTCCAATCAGATCACCCCGTTGGCAACTGTCTGAACGAAATGAGAACCGTTCGGCTCCTGCGACGGCGCAGCACTGAGTGCTACCACTCTAGGCTTCTCTGAGGAGATTCAGGTTTTTATACGGAGCTTGCTGCCTGGGAAAATTTCTAATTACCCCGTGAAGCTTTCACATTCCAAAATGTGTGTTCTTCTAAAGGTGGGAAGGTGAGAGCCGGAAAAGCTCTCCCTTCACAGAGGAAGAACCTTGTTTCAACAGGAAGACTGCTCATCATAGGTGTTCACGTCACAAAGACAAGCTGTAACCACAAAGTTCTTTCTTTCAGTTTGCAGCTTCAGTTCTCCAATTTTTGTTTAAAAAAAAAGGAGTTTTCTTTCATGTTAGTGTGGGACAGAAGTCTGTATTCCCTCTGTCCCCAGCTCCTCTGTCCACGTGTGCAGACCCTTCACATCATGCGTCATCCACACATCTGTAAAGCACTTGAGCCTTTTCCTGGAGAAAAATAAAGAATTAGTTATTTTGGAATGGGATTAATGGGGGAGGGTGTCTCACAGGAGCAATAGAAAGCCTACTCGGTTGGGACAGAAAGGGCTCTGTGGACAGGAAGCTATGACAGTGTCCCCAACTCCAGGGCTACAGCGGCATCAAAGATCGAGGTTACTGATTACCATGATTGTCTTCCTGCTGCCTTCTAAAACCCTGCCTGCAGGGAGGGGCCTATGACTTCTTAACTCTGCCAGAGGCTGGTCTCCAAAGACAAAATATTCCTATTTATATTTATATAAATATACATTTATAATAGAATAAAAAGTGAAACTGATTTAATAAAATAAAGCTGGGAAACCAAAGCACCAAACAGCAGCAGCCCATCGAGCGAGCAGCAGAGCAGTAATCCAGTTAGCGATTACTCCAGGGCTGGAGTAAGAGTTCCAACTACCGCCTCGTGTCTAATGAGCTTGGTGGCCCTGGGTCAGCTCCTTGCTGAGACCTGGTCGCGGCACACAAGGTTGTCATGAGGATTAGGTGTATCAATGTGGGTAAGTCAGTTGGCACAGTGCCCAGGAAGCTACAGGTGACTGTCCATAATCCTTTCTGTATGTATGTGGTGAGTATGCAATTAATCCTTAACTACTGTAGCATATCCACACCTACCCCACAAGAATGAGCTTTCTTTTGATCTGACCAAGAGAACTGATGGGAAAATGCTTATAATGCATAGGGAAAGTGCGTACAGCATTCTGACAAACCACAAAACAGTCCATCTTCAAAAAATTGGGGGGGTATTTATTTTATATGCATGAGTGTTTTGCTGGCTTGTATGTTTATGTACCATGTGCATGGTTAGTGCCCACAGAGGCCAGAAGAGAGGGTCAGATCCCTTGGCACTAGAGTTACAGATGGTTGTGAGCTGCCATGTAGGTGCTGGGACTCGAACCTGGGTCCTCTGAAAGAGCAGCCAGTGCTGAACCACCTCTCTCCAGATCTGAAATATCCCATCTTAATGTAATGTCTCACCTTATAAAGATAACTCTACAGATTTAAAAATGTCACATATTAGTTGGAAAAATGAATGTCTATAATAATCTGTGAACTTTCTAATTTTCTCGCTTTAGCTTTTGAGGCTACAGTAATAACAAGTATGAACTATTTTATTGCCAGCTTGTATGTGTGTCCTTTGAGGAAGGGTTTCACTATGTAGCCCTGACTAGCCTGGAACTCACTATGTAGACTAGGCTAGCCTCTAACTCACAGAGATCCACCTGCCTCTAACTCACAGAGATCCACCTGCCTCTGCCTCCAGAGTGCTGGGGTCAAATGGGTGTGCCACCACATCCGGCCGGTATAATCTTTTGAGGTAGAGGTTTGTTTTTATTTCTTCTGGGAAAAGATGATCGGATGATAAGAAAGACTATGTTCATCTTTGAACTCTGCAGAAGGCTAAGGTTTAGATTTTGAGCTCCCATTGATAAACTTGTCAGGAAATTTTTTTATATTGATTTGTCTTGTAACAGAAATAGGCCCTTGCTTCTGGTGTGACATTGCAGAAGTGATCTAGAAGACTGTGCCAACTCAAGCCATTCCCTAACTGTTTAAGAGAGGATAGGCTGTGACTTGTATTTGTTCCCAGAATGCTTTCCTCGTGGTCTCTCCCCTCAGGTATACTCTAGGAGTATACTAATTAAGATTAGTTTATGAACTCACCACACACTGACTAGCTATCAAGGGTGGAAAGTGTTCACATAAACCGTGGAGGTGAGGAGAGTGCAGAGAGAAGCCAGATTACAACTGTCACACTCAATACAGAAATAAGTGCATGTGGATAATATGATCTCATGGCTACACACGGCAATTTTCACTCATATCCTGACAGACTCCTGCCCCCACCAGATTCATTTATTCACTTTTATTTGTAAGTACAGATGTGTGGATGTGTGTCTCCATGTGTTTAGGTGCACCATGCCTGTGGAGGTGCTCACTGAGGCCAGAAGCACTGGATCCCCTGAGATGGAAGTTACAGACAGTTGTGAGCATCTTATGTAGGTGCTGGCACTGAACATGGTCCCCTGGAAGGGCAACAAGCACTCTTAACTGCTGAGGCAGGTCTCCACACCCCACGTCCTGACAGAATTCTTTGGATTTTTTTTCATTACATTTGTTTATTTAGGGGGAACATGCCCCAGTGTACATGTGGAGGTCAGAGGACAACTTGAGGTGGGGAGAGGGGTTCTCTTTCCACCATGTGGGTCCCAGGGATCAAATTCAGGTTGTCAGTCGGGTGACAACCTTTACCCACAGAGGCACTTTCATCAGTCTGTGACAGAATTCTGAATTCTGAAAGCTGTTTATTCCTGCAGATGCACTGTGTGAGTAAGATAAGCCCTGTGCGGGCCCCAAGTACTGATGCTGCCCTCAGTAACTTTTAAAATAACTGCAATTCCTCAGCAGCTAAGGTATTGGCCCACACCAAGATACTTCTGTAGGAAAAACAAGACCAAAAAGGATTGTTTGCCACCTAATGAAGACCTGACACAAATACGGGCTGAATTTTTCTGAGCTCTGTCTAAAGCTGCTTTCCTCCGGCCATAAGGAAAGCCTGCGAAGAGGCTCCACAGTGGTCCTTCACTCCAAACTCCAAAGAGCTGCCCATGGTCATTTACACGACCACCCTCTTCCTTGGACAGCTGAGAAGGTGCCACTAGGAAGCAAAACAAAGAACAAATCAAGAACATTCCAACCTTCTCAGGTTGACTAAGCCTTCCAGCTCTTTGGACTTGTGAGCGGCTTTCTTCAAGATTTCTGCAGGCACATCTGCTAGCTTCGCCACATTCAGGCCATAACTCCTCGCTGCAATTCCTCGGGTTATCTGATAGAGGAATGTGACAGAGTCTGGCACCTGCTCCATGTCACCTATCAGGAAAAGAGGGAGAAAAAAGAACAGTCAAAACTGCATCCGGCGGGCAGGTCAAGTGGACGATGAAAGAAGATACAAGCTCCCACAACTGGCCTCTGTCAAAGCTCACAACCTGAACACAGTTTCCCAGCCACCTGTAGCTTGTTTGATTGATTTAGGAAAAAGATAAAGTTTTGAAAATGATTATGCATTTAGGGGGCTTGGCTCACTTAAAATAGTCTTGAATAATGGGTGGCTATGAAATCTGAACTGAGCTTTTGTATCAAAGGAGAATGGTTCAGGCGTATGCGCAGTATGGCGTGATGTGTCCCATAGTTCAAGTAACAGGGACATTCTGGGTAGAGGAGCTGTGCACACTGAAGTGGGTGCCGCTGCTCAGTGCCTCTTGGGGTGAAGGGCTTATTTTCACAGCTGTTAGGAAGGCTGTTGGCCTGAAATCATCAGCTGGTGTTCATGCCCCGTGTCATTTCCTCCTCTTGAGTGTGGGATGGACCCAGTGACTCGCTTCTAATGGACAAAATATGGCACTGCAGAGAGCAGGTCGGAGAACATTGCATCCTCCATCTTGGGCACCCTTCCTTTCTTGCTTGCTCTGAGGAAAGCCAGCTGAAATGCTGTGGGCTGCCCCATGAAAAGGCCCATAGGGAAACCTGTCACTCAATAGTCAATGATGGACTATGGCTTGCCAACACCAAGCTGATGCCATACCCTGAGGCCTGTACAAAGCTGTGGGAGGGGTTGGGAAGCAGGTTTACCTGGCTGACCCATGAACTGACTGCCTTCCAGTCAAAGCTCTCAGAGGTGCTCAGCCAAGTTCCCCTAGATGTCAGACACACCGGAATGATAGACAATTTTTATCTTAAGCTGATGTATTGAGATAGCAAGCTGCTGAACATTTTTTTATTTTTTGGAAATTACTGTAAGCTAATAGTGATAAATAATAAAGGATATAGAGGCCTTGCCCTCTTTAATTTCCAGTTGAGGTAATTCTGAAGGACCATCCCAGCCTCCAAACTCTGCCCCCACCCCCACTCCCACGAATTTGAAACTTTGAAGACCTAGGAAAGCTCAGGTACAGAGCTCCATAGCTCTTTCAGAACCTAAAGCACTACAGGATCACACAGCTTTAAAACAAAAACTCACCATCGAGTCACATCTGGTCCTAGATGGGCCAGATCTTCATGGTTTCTGTGACCCTAGCACATGCTGTAAATTCACCAAGAGCCTTGGCTTCTTTGTCAAGTGGGTATGCTTTGATAATCAGTTACCGATGACAAAGGCCAAGAGACCGAACACAAAAGTAAAGGGAGACAATAGAATTCACCTCCTAGGAGAATCCAGTAGCAGAAAATAATAGCTTTCTCGGGTGTTTGCTACAAGTAGGAGGTGAGAAGAATACCGCAGACGTTATCACCAAGCACTGAGAATGACTTCTACCCCCAAATGAAAGAGGGATACAAAGAAGGGTGAAGAGTGGGTGAGCGCGGATTGGGGAAGGTCGGAGTCTGCAAACCCCAACAGCTTTTTGTTACTCTTCCATGAGCACAAGATGAAGAGGCAAGTGAACAGCAGTAGCCATCAAAAATGCAAACCTTAAGACAAAAAATAGTCCTGGCTCTCTCCAGGCTAATCTAGCTTCCATGCTGGTCTTTCCTAAGCAAGACAAAATTCATTTATCTGTCTGTACTCCCATCTGTCCAAGCATGCTGCTGGCCAGCATTATCCGACAGCCTGGTATGTAGTGCAACCCTCCTTTCTTAGAAATGGGTTTGCGGATACATTTTTCCAAGAGTTATTATTTTTTCCCTTTGCATATAATATATAGCATATGTTGGAGCTACATATGATATACAGATATGTATATGCTATATATAAATAGTAGGGATGGCTGAAACAATGGTTCTGTTTATCCTTATACTTTTTAAGACACGCTTCACTGTATTACCTGGGTCACCACAAACTTTTGGCTCAAGTGATCCTGTGCCTCAGCCTCCTCAGGACCTGGGACTATATACATCCATATCTTCTTTGTGCATATTTTCTACAATGCTTTTTAAGCATAATATTGCTATACACTACAGTTTAATCACATAATGTATTATACTACCCTGAACCTTGAACACATTACTATCATATGTTAGTACAAACGGTGGCTGAATCTAACACCATATGCTGGTCTCCACTTTAGGACAGTTCTCATGCCTTCAAGGTCAATAACATGATCACTCTCCCCAGGGGTCTCTTTTTGTTGTTAGATTTTGCCTCAAGCCTGTACCTTCTTGGTGGGTGGTATGCATGTATGCATGTCTATGATGGAGATATGGAGGCAGGAGGAGGCAGGTGGGAGGAGAGAGGAATAAAACAGCCCATTGTTCTAGATCCTCACCACAAAGATTCTCAGTGAGTTCTTCTCTTGCAAGCTACACCCCTTTCTTAGGGATATTTTGAAAACTAATCACTGTCAGAGTCTATGAATATAATAATCCACGTTTCTATTATAAAGAAAATTAGCAAAACCTATTTTAAGGCCAAATTTCTCAATGAGAATAATTTTAAAGAGATGTGTTCTGATCAAATAATTTCCAAGTTGTTTTCTTTTCTTTACACTTATTTCTTTTGCTGTGAGGACAGTGCACGCATGGCCCAGAGGGTGTGCTTGCCAGAGGACAACTTTGGGAAGTCAGTTCTTTCCTCCCCAGTGTGGGTTTCAGAGATGAGCTCAGCATCAGGCTTGGCAGCAAGGGCATTTATCCACTGAGTTCATCAAGTTCACTCAGCAGGCCTGATCACGTCACTTCTGAACTTGCCTTTTTTGACTGCTGTATAGAAGTTTAGAGATGGATACAATGAGACAATTGTCTTCTTACCCCTTGACACAGGGTCTCACGTAGCCCAAGCTGGCCTTGACCTGGCCAAGTAGCTAAGGGTGACCTTAAATGATCTTCATGCCTCCACCTCCAAAGAACCGGGGTATAGGCATGCAATACAACACCTACTTTTGTCTAGGCCTTTACAATTGCTCTCCTGGCTTCTGATCCATCACTTCGGCTACCACACACCCCTTGAAACATAGGCCTCGAACAGTTTACCTCGTTTCACTGATAGTAGTGGTCTACCCAAAATCCATTGCATTTTAAGGAAACTTTTGTATTAAAAGGAATCGACTTCCTGTCCGTTTAATCAGGGCAATCTTCTCACACTCCGCTCTAAAAGTGGATCCTGATTAATTTTCAGACAAAGTTATTTCTGCCATTTTCATTTAGAGGCAATTCAATTCCGACAATGAGATTGGAATGGCCCTGAGATGTTAGAAGGCACCTGAAAAAAGTTGCCTTGCTCCTAAGACAGTTACAAGAAGGAGCAGAGACATAGGTCAGTGGCAGAGTGCAGGCTCAGCACAAACACAGCCTGGTTCAACACTCAGCACCAAAAGTGAGGCAAGAAAAACATGGAAAAGTCTCCTAAACGCTAGCCCCTCCTCTAGCGCCGGACACTGTCAAGCATCCAGTGTGTGATATCTGAAAGACCTATAGCCATCTTCCCACTGGCCCACGACGGGGTCAGCAGAGCAGGAAGACAGTCAGGAGAACTGGAGGAGGAGCTGGGGCTGCACTGAGGTGTTACACTGACAGCCTTACTGTGGACCCAGTGATCCAGTGCTTTGTTAGCGGAGATCACACACTCAGGAGGGAAGGAGAAGACCTCCTGGGGACTGCAAAGACAACCTCAGGACAGCAGACGTGAAGCAGGCCTGGGCAGCAACCGGTTCGGAGAACAATGGCAAAAGGCTCCAGCAGGAAGGACTCCAGTGGGAACAGCAGGTTCCGTTACGCTGGCAACGCTCAGAGAGGCATTTTTCAGAGCTATTAGAGGGCCAAGGGGGACTCGGCTACAGACTCAAAGCAAATGACAAAATACACAACTAAAAACCAAGCCGACTTGGTTCTTAGCACCCAGAAGTAGTTGTGAAGGGTGATGGCGGGGGGGGGGGGGGTGGGGGGGGGGGGGGGAGGAGATGGGACAGAAGGGAAGGCTGAGGTCCTAACACAACGAGGCCGCTAACAGAAGGTGCCAAGGAACGGGAACTATGCACATCATTCAGGAGCATGAGAGAATGGAGGAAATAGTACCAAGTCTGTCTCGTGCCCGGGATGAGGAAGGGCCTGGAGTGAAGAGATGGAAGCTTGTGAGTGGCGTTCAAGTCTAAGAATTATCGCCACAGATAAAATCAATATAATAAAATGCCAGACACTCCAGGGCACAGGATTCTGTGCTGGGTTGGCAGTGAGTTTGCAAGCCCTTCGAGGCAGCTCCTCAGGCCCTCCCCGCTGAAGAACTCTACTTTGTTTTGCAAGCCATTTTCTGTCGCACTGGATGCAGATTAATAAGAAGCAAATCTTCTTCGTGAGAGATTTTATGAAGTGTTTTTCAGGGCTCAAGGATTGCTTACCATTACATTTATCTTAGGTCCAGTACTTTGTTTTATTTGGGCCATCTGCCTGGTTTCTTTTTAAGTTCTGTCTTTACTACTTTCTCAAACTTAAATTTGGACTCTGGAGTGTCTTGGATAATGGATTTTCCATTACAGCATACCAACTGTGCAAACTACCACAGGCTGGTAGCTTAAAAAAAACTACTACTGGGCAGGAGGGCGGGGGGCGGTTGTTCTAAAGCTTACTAGGTTACTTATGGCACATGCATTTATTCCTGTTGGCTAATGATGCTCTTTTTCAGGGAAGAATCTCATCCCCTGATGGAAGCAGTGCTGGAGAAGCTAGGGAAGCAGGACCCAGAAGCAGAAAACGTGGCTGACATGGGCAAGCCACTTCACCCGAGATTCACTTTTATTACACTAAGACACAACTCAGCTCCATTCTAGGACATGACCTGAAGTAAGTATGTTAGATGATATGGGGGAGGTAGTGAACATTTTCTGCACTCGACTATCTTTTCCTAGGATGAGAAGTGAGGAAAAATGTGTGGGACTAAGAGGAACTTCTGCTTTGAGAAAAAGGGTCACCATTTAAACAGATGAGGGAAAAACAGAGGACTTAGAGTCAGCAAACAAACAAATGTACATGCTTCGTGACTCAAGGCTTACAGCAAACGAATTTGCCAAATGTTTTTTAGAATGGATGCTCACAGCTTGCATTATTAATAAGCAATGGGCTCATATTCCTATAAACTTGGAGTTACCGAGCTGAATGTCAGGATTCATCACCTTGTTGCTCCTGCAAGGGGTTGCGTACCTGACTCCTGCTGGCTTTCATCCTCATTGACCAAGAATCCCATGTGGTAATTCCCCACCTGCTCCGGGTAACATTTTTCTAGTTCACAAACTGGTGGATAGTGGGTGACGAACAGGGTTAAGGATTTCACCTAAAACAGTAAGACATATAGTGTTGTTTTAATGAAAACATCTCAACTCTAAAAATCTAAATCTTCATAAAAGCTGCAAGAAAAGAACAAAAACCACCATATACTCTTGGTTTAGACAACCAGTTAATACTCTGCCACATTCCTTTCCTTCCTTCATTCCATGCAAACAGACAGACAGACAAACACATACACACACATACACAGACACACACACATGCATACACATGCACACACATACACAGACACATGCACACACATGCACACTCACACACGCACACACTTTCCTGAGTCTTCTTTCTCTCCTCCAGTACTGATGGCTGAACCCAGAGGGCTTCACACACTAGGCAAGTGTTCTGCTACTGAGCTACATCTTTAGCCCTAACCATTTAAGAATTAGTTGCAGATAGTGTCCCTAAATATTTAAGATTCTATCTTCTAAGAACAAAATCCTATACATCCAGAATAAAATTTATATACAAGAAATTAATTATCATAGAATATGACTCCTATGTTTTAATATCCTTTTTTTTAGTCTTTTATGGCATTAATACTGTGATTAACATAGAAGGCAACTGCTTTCCTATATACCAGAAGTTAAAAAGTAGAATTTGAAATTAAAAGAAAAACTAAGCATCACTTATACAAGCACTACTCAAATTAAATACTTGGGCATAAACGTAACAAACATATTTTAAAATGCACCCAACAAGAACTATGTAACTCTAAGGAAGGACACCAAAGAGAAGCTAACCACAGAGCAGCCAAGCCATGCTGGTGCTCAGGAAGAGTCAGTGCTGTCAGAGGGTAGTTCTTCCCAACCATGAGGTCAGGCCGTGAGCAGTCCTGCCCTCTCCGGGTCTCTTGACTGCTTTCCTTGGAGGAGGCCTGGCCTCACTCTGTTGAAGACAGCCAATAGGCCCAGGGAAAGAATGGAAGGCCCAGCCAACCACCAGCACCAAGCTGGGAAACTTATGTGTGAGCCAGGACATTACTGGGGATCCTGCGGTTCTTGTCCAGCTTGCAGATGCCAGCTGCTCCCACCGGCAGCCTCACCATAGCTACAGCAAAGACTGAATCAAAAGCCCCCCCCCCATGCCACTACCGAACCCTGGGTGAACAATGACATTCATTTATTAGCAGTCCTAACACTGACACAGAATAACACAGCAGAAATTATGAACTTGATCTCAGGGGTGGCAAACTCAGTTCTGTCCCAACTTCCTCCTAAAGGTTAAGCAGATGTTAAAATGTGTTGGTGGTACAAATGGAACTTTACCAAATATAGCAAAATGCATCTTTTTTCAAATAGCCACTACCGAACCCTGGGTGAACAATGTGGTTTTTCGGGACAGGGTTTCTCTGTGTAGCTTTGCGCCTTTCCTGGAGCTCACTTGGTAGCCCAGGCTGGCCTCGAACTCACAGAGATCCGCCTGGCTCTGCCTCCTGAGTGCTGGGATTAAAGGCATGCGCCACCAACGCCCAGCTCAAATAAGGATTTTTAAAGAAAAATTAAAAGTATTCATTTTAAAGGAAAAAAAACACGTTATCATTATGTGTATTATCTAAATAAACGTTGGAACAAACCCCCGAACTTCTCCTAGCTATGTAACTCAGTAACGAAGGCAGTGAAGTGCTTGCCACACAGTACAAAGCTGGGTGTGCTGTGAGGGCGTGCACTCTCATTCCTGGGGAGGTGGAAACAGGAGGCTCTCTGGGGCTCCTGGCTTGCAAGCCTAGCTTATTAGGTCCCGGGTGAGAGCCTGCCTCAAAACACAAGGTGGACAGCTTCTGTGGAACAACACCTGAGGCTGACCTCCAGCTTCCACACGCATGTGTGCCCATGTGCACCCCACAAACATGCACACTCCTTGCACATACACATACAGAAGGGGGAAGGGCATGCAGGTATTAATAAAGGCATTACGACCATAGTTATACAGTAACCATGAGGATACATTTCAGGTCTCACCACAAAAAGTGAGGCGATAGACTTATTAAGGAGCTTAGTTCAATTATCTCACATTTAAACGGATGTTGCTGTAACATGCCAACTTAAAATAACACTAGTTCATAGAAACTGTCGAGGTGTGGTGGCTGCTTACGTCTCTGATAAAATACTCCAGTGTAGCGTAGGCAATGGCGATGCCATCGTGGGTGCTTGTCCCTCTTCCCAGCTCGTCCAGGATAACCAAGGACTGGGGTGTTGCTTTCCTGATTATTTCTGCTGTGTCCGTGAGTTCTTCCATGAAAGTGCTCCGACCTTGGTATATATTGTCTGCAGCACCCATCCTATAAGCAAGGTCAGAACACGTGATTTTCCCGAGTTTACTTCCTTTGAGGCCAAATATTGCTTTATGAACAATAAATTTATGATGTGTGCGTAACAGTAATTGAAATTATATTAAATAAAACATACATTGGATACAAAGAATGTCTAACACCAAATTCAACCCTGAAAGAACATTCTAGACAGAACTCTGGAAAAGTAGGCAGTTTAATCTGCTTTTGTCCTCAAAATTCCAAACCCACACCTTGGTGTTCCCAGGACAAAATAACTCTTCTCTGTGTCACTATGCTTAAAAATCTGTTAGCGATAGGATTTGTACAACTTGGGAAGTTTTCCAGCATTTTCTTATGCAAAATCCAGGGTAATTAAAAAGTCAATTACTATATACAAAATAATTCATTTCCACACAATGAAACTTTTGTCCTAGAACTAACTTACAGATGTTTAAGGGTCTTGGACAGCAACTCATAGAGGTTCCCAAGTAAATACATCTCCAAGATGTCGGAGTCCGAAACTCTCAAGACTGTCTGTCCTTCCATAAAGCAGTCTCTTGGAGTTTTGAATATACAGCTATGCACTGTGCATGACACAGAAAAGGCTCCAGCACAGGTATTTCCTTAACTCATATAACCAGAGGTCCCTGAAACTTCTTCCAGAGCACTGGTGACAGCAATATTCTGTCACATTTACTTGGGAAAACATTTAGTCGTAAAAGGAACCTGAAAGATGAGAAAGAGTAACTGGGTAATAGAATAAGGTCTTGCAACTAATTAGAAAGCCCAGAATTCAGGCTTGAAGTTCACAGTTGGCGTTGTGGAATGCTAGTAACTGTTGTCTCTGCGAACCTCCCTTATCAATGTAGTTCTGCATCACCAGTTCACAAACCAGGCACTTCACACCCGACCTGCAGCACTCCAGTGGAGCCTGTATTCTGTACAAATTCATAACCACACTGAGTGATGGGCAGCATGGCTGGATCAGGCAACCACAAGGGAGATGAACTCTGATGCCCACAGTGGGTGCAGCTCAAGTTGTAACAGTAATGAGAGGCATTTGAAAACGAAGTGCTGTCAATTTTATCCATTTTAAAATCAATACACAGAAAACATCATCTGAAATGCTGCTAACTTAGCAACACTCCAGCCACATTTTCAAAGTTCATACACTGTTATTTACCTCAATTTTGCAATGATTACTATTACAATTTGGATTTTAAATGTTTCCCAAAGGCCACCTGTTGAGGGCTTCATCACTAGACTGCGCTACTACTGTGAAATAGTGAGACTTTTATAGGCTGAATCCACATTGAAGAGAAATGAGAAAAAAGGGCTGACAAACATCATAGGAAAAACAGATAATAATACAATTTCCTGAGTATCATTAATACCTGTGGTATTCTAAGTGAGAGTGAGAAGAAAGACTTACAACCAAAGTTCCTTAAAAAGAAACAACAGCAAAACACGAAAGCCCTGGAAACGAAAAATAAAAGCGAGATCACGGAAACATGAGATGCTGTGGAAGACCATGACGCTGACCTGAAAGATGAAGCCAGAGAAACCTCCAAGGATGTAAACAGATAAGCCAAGGAGTGAGAAGACCACACAGTGGCCTGAAGCCTGGGTGTGTAGACAAGCACGGAGCACAGACACAGGGAACTACGCCACCGGGTGAAGGGGGCTTTCTAGGGCAAGAGAAAACTCACTTGGAGCACACAGTCCCACTAAATACTGACTGACTGTGACTAGATTACATTTGGTGCAATCTTGTGACAGGATTTTAGGAAAATCCTAAATATTTCAAAGAAAAATCTCACTGGGAACAAAGGGAGGAGACAGACTGTGACTTTCATCCACAATGAAAGCCATGTTGGAAGAGCAGGGACAATGCCTTGAGATTTCAAATCTGGATGTTTATTTTATCTAAACTTACAAAATAGATGTAAAGAAAAATTAGGCTATTTTAGACTTTCTAGAACTTGGAATATTGGCTACTATGTTGCTTACACAAGAAAAGCACTTGAGACAGATAAGAAAAGAGAAAATAGTATTTAAGAAAAAGAATAAGGAATCGTAGCAATTGAGAGGAAATAAAAAGGCCAGAAAGAAATAGGAAGCACCTTGACTGGGACGTTTAGAAGATTTCCTTCAACAGACAAAGTTTGTATCTTAGAATTTTACATACATGCTCATTTATATTCCTGCTCTACATGTGTGCATAACCTATGTAATTTTAACATGAAGGTGCATGTACTGCATTACAACAATATAAACTGATTATATCTTTGTATCTTAAAACCAGCCTCTAAAAGTGGTAGGCCCCGGGTAGTTATCAAGACCTGATCTCAGCCCCCTCCCACCAGGCAAAACCCCACCTCTACACAAGAGATCACTACAGAGACAGAAATGCTGAGACCCTGTCAAGGTAGAAGTTTTCAAAACTGAAAGGAGAGAAGAAAAGTTAGAAATCAATACAGGATCCCTTCAGATTTTGTAGCAAGAGGTCAGACACTGCTAGAACCAGCCGATAAATTTAAGCTTAGAGTAACTTTCTGAGAAGTCACAATGCTCACAGGAATCAACCCAGCAGCTCCAAGGCAGCCTCTAGTAATCAAGGCTGCAGGTAGAGGTGGAGGTGGTCAAGGCTCAGGAAGCCTTCCCATGCCAGTCCGTAGTTGTTGTTACTGCTCTGTATTTCCTATCGTGACAACTTCTGCAATTATGATGTGTAAAAAAAGCATTGGCCGGGCGGTGGTGGTGCACGCCTTTAATCCCAGCACTCGGGAGGCAGAGCCAGGCGGATCTCTGTGAGTTCGAGGCCAGCCTGGGCTACCAAGTGAGTTCCAGGAAAGGCGCAAAGCTACACAGAGAAACCCTGTCTCGAAAAAAACAAACAAACAAACAAAAGCATTGTACTGTGTGTCACGCTTATTAAAATGACTTGTGCAGAACCCAGGTTATCAGAGTATGCGTAAGTCATCTCTGGATGGGCACATTACTGATTGACATTTTCTCCTCTTCGAGCATCTTTCAAACCACCAGGCAGGAAGATGGAGATTGATGTGTGCATCAGAGAAAAGCCATGGAGCAAAGCCTTCTTTCTCAACTCCAGTGGATTAACATACAGAAGAAATCTGCTACAACATGGTGGCTAACGGTATTCTAAGCATCCTCTTCAATATTGCTGGGGTTCTTTTAGGGATCTCACTGTGGTGCCTTTAGGGATCTGTTGAAATGGACCCCATAAAGCAAAGGCACACTGCGTGCACACACAAGAAGTGGCCAGCTTGTCTTGTTAACTTTAAAGTACTAATGGGGACTTTTGGGAAGACTGGGTTTGTCAGAAGACATTTACAAATCTGTGTCCTCCTCTTCCCTTGCCCTTCCTGCCCCCACTTGTAGTCTGGTACTCTGGATCAACCAGAGCCTTACAGATGCTAAGCGCATGCTCAGCCACCACACTCCACCTCCATGTTTTGCACCTCTTGCTTTAGGCTAAAGGCACTGAGCTTTGCTCTATTTCTTGACATTAAAAATATCATCTGTCATCTGACTAAAGAGCTTCAAGTGTAAAATGGGGTGAAGTATTTCAAATGATGTTATTAATGAATGATGTAGGTAGGCATGGTGGTGCAGGTCTGTAATCCTAATCCTGTGAGAGGCTATGGCAGTAGGATGAGTTCCAGACCAGATCTAGCAACTCAGCAAGACCTTATCTCAAAGTTAAAACAACAAGGAGCTGGGGCAGTGCAGAGGTAGAGTGTTGGCCTTGCTTGTTTATGGTCCAAGGTTCAACACCCAGCACCAACACACAGACACACACACACAGACACACAGACACACCCCCCCACACCCACCCCCCCCACTTCCACACAGCTAGGTAGAGCAGAAGTAGAAACCCAAGTAAAAAGACTAGTGCCGTGGCTCTGGCTGCCACTCAGAACTGAGTCACCTCACACAGGATGGCTGACTTCTGGGTTAGACTGTGTCACTAGAGCCATCACGGCTGTAGATGCTTCTGGAAATCTCAACCAAAGCCCAGACGCCTCTTAGACACTTTTTACCAAAAATGTTTGTTCTCATTCCATCTTCCCTTCAAGACCACCTGCCTTAGACAAGCTATGAACAACAAAAGAGGACTGCACTCCACAGGCTGCTCACCTTTGCCCATTCATTTTTTTTGTTTTTTTTTTTGTTTTATTTTTTTTCTAGGCCTACGTTTTCTATAGAGAATCAGGACACTTCTCTCCCTTAATAGATCCTCTCCTTGATAGAAAGAACTTGCCCTCATCATAGCCAGGTAAAAGCCAACGGTGTTGGACAAGTTCTCGGTCACTGTTTCACACTCTTCTTTTACAGGTGAAGGAAGACACTGAGAAGGCAGGTCACCATCACTATCAGCAGGGCTGGTCTATGTCAGACAATAGGCGAACACAGCTTTTCCGCTTGGGGCGAGATGGTTTTAAGCCATCATGAGTACTTCACACAACCTGGTAAGGTTTCTGTTCTTAAGACAGCCAGATATGATTTCAGGGATGCTTGAACGGAATTTTACTACACTTCTACTATTAGGCTAGTTAGTGGTTACAAATATCTTTTTAGTTTGTTTGTCTTTTAACGTTTTTACAAGCAAAGTCACCCTGCTCCTCATAGAATCCCCTAAAAGCTTCTGCCCTGGGAGCTGGCACAAGTCTAATCATAATTTTGCTTTCCTAGAGAACCTAATGCTGCTGACCAGACACTATGGGAAAAGACGGCTCATTAACCAGTCACTGATGCTGCAAGTCACATGGGAATTGTTTACTGATAACAGGATTTGCTGTTAGCTCTCCTGAATGAACATCAGGTCTATGTATTTGAGTTTGGCTGAGGACAATCAACAGATCTGAGGTTATTTTACATTTCAATCTTTGTCCTAGACCAAGTACCTTTCATCAACCATGTTCTCTTACTGCCTCATAGCTTAGTCATTTTTTTTAGCCCAAAATAACTTCTTGTGGCAAAGCAGGATTATAGAAAACAAGAGTTTGTAATTTCATATTAAATTAACAAGACATACATATACTGGATAATGATTCTCAAGTTCTTCAGATGTTAAAATATGTTGGAGATTTTGGGGAATTCTAGAACACGTTATTATGTTTGTCTGGTTCACATTCAATTGTCATAAAAATGGAAAGGGCACTCTTCAGCGTTCTTCTCAGACAGAGGTACAGTTGTGTGATTAAGAAGACAAAATCAACCGATATTTTTAGGAGTGGCAGCCGACTAATCTTACTAATCCCCTCCCCCTCCCATCCTGTAACCCGTATATAGGTCAACACAGCTTCAGAAACTAACTGAAGGAAAGAAATGATTACTTCTTTGAACTAGTTTCTACAATCAAGAACACTTCCAGGAGATTCTAAGAGACTATTTTTAATGAGATCTTGATATTCTGAGTTAGTGTGCTACATGTTTCTCAGTGACAGAAAAAGGAACGGCCTCTCTCCCTTCCAATCACAGTGGCTGGGCTTTCCCAAGGAAATGCTTGTGTGAGGGAGACATATGCTCGCTCTATCGGGGCTTAAATATTAAGCCATGAAATGAAACAATAGTTACTTGTTTTACAACAAGATTCTTTGCCATCAAGCACTTTAAAAATGTCTGGAGGTGTCCCGTTCTGTGGTAGGAAGCACGTTCCCAATGTTGCACAGCCATCTCCGCTGCCCTTTTCTAGAGCTTTCAGCCTCTCTAAGAGACTGTACCCACTGACAGCCTGCTCAGTCTTCCCAGCCCAAGTGAACTACATTCTATCTTCTGACTATGAACTTCCCTATTTTCAGTATCTCGGATAGGTAGCATTAGAGGACAATCAACCATTATATCTTTTATTTAGGAAGTTTTTCAAAATAGTTAAGCATTTTGGATTTTTTCCCTTTGTTTCACTTTGCTTAAATATTTGCAGAATTCTGCCCAGTGCAGCCGTCTAAGCTTCTTGTTTTCTGGGTAGTCTAACTTGAACTAAAGGTAAGAAACCTACTCAGTAATAAAATACCCTGATTTGTTTGTTTGTTCTTGAGGTAGGGGCTCACTATGTAGCTCTGGTTGTCTTAGAAGTCTTCTGTAGACCAGGCTGGCCTCCAAATCACAGAGATTCACCTGCCTCTGCCTCCTGAGTGCTTGGATTAGAGGGCGTGCATCACCCCGCTTAGCCCATACTTTTAATTTAAAAAAAAAATGGTTGATGGAAGAGAGAAAAGAATCCAAGAAGATAAAGTCTAAGAAGAGAAAAAGCTGCAATTATTAAAACTGTGAAGTTACCAAATGGTATTTAAAGGGTATACAAAATGCAAAGAGTAAACCCACTCTTTACCTACGTGACTACAGACATTGTCTTCAGTTCAACATAAACATTACCCCATAAGGGATGGAATGACAAACACCTGACACCTGACACCTAGAGCTGGGTACTGTGATGCACATCTGTAATCCCAGCACCGCTGCAGGAGGATCACCACGATAAGGCTAGAGAGAGGCACTGTCTTAAAACAAAAAACCAAAGCTGGGGCTGGGGAACACTCAGTTGGTAAGGTGTTCACTGTACAAACCTGAGTCAGTCACAGGACACAAATGTGGGGGTTCCGGGTTCAGTGAGAGTGAGGAAGAGGAAGACACCTGACCTCTGCCTCCAACCTCCAGGTTCAGACACTTAAATATAGAAAGGAGCAGGGTGGCTCATTTACACCAATGTGCAGGAAGGTAGGCAAGAGGATGGGATGTTCAGGACCAGTCTGTGCTAAACATCACAACTTTGTGTGTGTGGGGGGGAGGGCAGAGACAGACAGAGAAGGGGGGAGAGAGAGAAAGGGGAAAGAGAGAGACAGAGACAGAGAGAGAAAGGAGAGGAGAGGAGAGGAGAGGAGAGGAGAGGAGAGGAGAGGAGAGGAGAGGAGAGGGAGACAGACAGAGAGACCACTGCAACATTAGTCACAGCAGCCATGTTGTGGCTTAGGTGGCTGACAGACAGCAGGTGAGTAGAGAGACTGTGGCACAAGTATGGAATGGAATACTATGTAGCCTCAAAACAAGGGGGTTCTGTTACTTGTGGCCCGGATGAAATTATGTGAGGAGGAAAAGCACAATAAGAAGATGTCACATGTCCTTAGTTGTATGTGGAATCTAAAACAAATCCAAAAGAAGAGTAGCATGAAGGTCACTGAGGCTGCAGTATGGACAGAATGGGGGTCACAGAGGCTGCGGTATGGACAGAATGG
>CABHPR010129258.1:0-27013 GCA_902168415.1 Peromyscus melanophrys
TGTAACTAAAATGTGGTAATATACACAACTGAGTGTTATGTAAGGTATAGGCACGTGACACTTCTTGCTGCATGGGTACGCCCCTGAGGTCTGCATCAACCCCATGGAGTTCATCGACCCTGACTTTGTGGCAGCAATGATCCCCAAAGTGAAATGGGTGGTGTTTGTGCAGGCAGCAGACACAGCAACCTGTCCTAGGTACCCAAAGAGCCACCTGAGGGCTATGACCATAATGGGATGTATTGCTTGAAGTGGATGTACTGAAGGGCACACGGCAGTGCCCAGAGTCTGGTCATTTTCCCCCCATCAGTCATGGGATCCCCAAAATGCTGCTGAGTGACCGAGGAAACCCAAAAATAACCTTGCTAGCAGCCATGCTGGCATTTTGTGACTGTCTGTATCTATGGAGATACAATCTGTTAACTAGTTACGCCATGTGTGACCCAGCTCTCTTCCAATGGTGCACAGAGCATGGTATTTCTGAGCCCCATAGTATTTTTTCTTCTCATTGAAAGTTCAAAACCAAGAAGAGGATGGAAGGAGAAAAAAAGAAATCTTGGCATTTGCTGCAGCACAGACACTCCTGGAGGGTATTATGTTATGTGAACTCATCAAGGGTAGAAAAGCAAACATTGTATGGTCTCACATATGGAAGCTAAAAGGTTAACCTCATAGAAACAGTAGTTGGCAAAACTAGGCGTGAACAGAGAAGTCTGAAGATGGAGACAGGAGGCCTGACAGGTGGGGAGGAGGACGCAGCTGAAAAGAAGAAATAACTTCTAATATTCACAGCACATGAGACAACTGTGTATTTCAAAATAGTTAGGAAGGGACTGCCACTCTTTCCTACACAAAGAAATGACGTACTTGAGGTGATGACTAACAATTACTTTTATTCAATCGTTACACATTAGATACCTATATTGAAAGATCACAGTGTATCTCATAAGTATGTATTATTATGTCAATTACAAACTTTTAAGTCAAAAGCCAGGGGGTGGGGGTGCACTCTAATCCCAGCACTCGGAAGGCAGAGGGAGGGAGATCTCTATGAATTCGAGGCCAGCCTGGTCTACAAAGTGAGTTCCAGGACAGCCAGGGCTGCACAGTCAAACCCTGACTCAAAAAACCAGGGGGGAAAAAAATTAAGTCAAAAGGAAAAGAAAGCTACTAATTATCAATAAATAAAATTGCAGGGCCTCCTATTGTTTGAGTGCCTTAGGTTTAATAGTGTCAGCCACCCACATCACTTCAGTTTGTCCTAAAGGCTATTTGGTGACCAGGCAAGTAAGTCAAGTGGACTAACCACTGGCATTCAAGAGAGGACCTTTCCTTTACTGACACACTCACATACCTAGGACACCTAGCAGTTCAAAGAGTAAAGGGAAAACACTGCTGCTGGCAGCCAACACCAGAACGATTGTGCAGACAAGAGGAAATGAAGACTAAGTTCTGCAGCTGGGAAGTCATCCCACATACACACTCACACGAGTGGGCAAAGATAGTATGTCTTCACTGAATAAGCTCTTACTCTTGTTTCATAGAAAAAAGCCACAAACCAGCAGAATGTCCATTAAGTAGACAGCTGCTGAAGAGACCAAGAAAAGCTCTCACAAGGAAATCAAAATGTAGAAGATGAGGTAGGAAGGTAGAAAAATATGCTCAGAGCACATGACCTTTAGAAAAAAGTATTTAGTGCTGGGCGGTGGTGGCACACGTCTTTAATTCCAGCACTGGAGGGTGTGAGCTAGGGGGCAGCCCCTTCTACAAAGCAAGAAACAGGAAAAACACCAAAACTACACAGAGAAACCCTGTCTTGAAAAAAAACAAAAACAAAAACAAACAAACAAAAAACCAACCAAACCAAAAAAAAAAAAAAAACCCAAACAAACAAAAAGTTTTTTAAAAGGTTATTAATGTGAATAGGCATAGAAAAAGTTCAAGGACAGTGGTAGCGCACACCTTTAATCCCAGCACTCAGGAGGCAGAGGAAGGAGGATTCCTGAGTTCAAGGCCAGCCTGGCCTACAGAATAGTTCAGGACAACCAGGGCTACACAGAGAAACTCTGGGGGAAAGAAAAAAAGGAGGAGGAAGAGAAGGAGGAGAAGAAGGAAGAGGAGGAGAAGAAAGAAGAAGGAAAAATTTCAACAACAAGAAATGTGAGTAAATGATGATTACTAGCATTGGCTGTTACGACAAGTCTCTCTAAGAACTCTCAAGTATAATGTTTTAAATTAAAGTGATGCCTTACCTGGGCTTGCTGTTGATAGACGCTTCATTACTGAGTACACTATGAGGCTGCTTAGGAGCCCAGCCTGTGAGTTAATAAAGAACATGGATTATATAGTAAACAGTTTTTAAAGATCTATTTTTACATGTATGAGTAAGTCTTTCATGCCTACATGTATGTGCAGGCCCTCAGAGGCCAGAAGAGGGCATCATATCCTCTGGGACTGGAATTACAGATAGTTGTAAGCCACTATGTGGGTGCTGGGAATTGAACTTGGACCCTCTAAGAAGAGCAGCCAGTGCTCTTAATTGCTGAGCCATCTCTCCTGAAGTTTTTTTAATAAATGAGGCCATGAATGTGAAAAAGAGCATGGAGGGGTATATAGGAGGGTTGGAGAAAGGAAAGGGAATGGAAAAATGATATAATTATAATCTCAAAGTAAATTTTAAAATAAACATCTAATAAACCTCCCTTTTGGAAATTACCTTTCCAAATGAGGCAGAAAAGCTCTGTACTACACAAAGTCACACTAAGGAGCTGCAAAGAGGTCTAGAGGATTCAGTTTATCTCTATTGTGTTTGGTTTTTTTTTTCCGAGACGGTTTCTCTGTGTAGCCCTGGCTATCCTAAAACTCACTCTGTAGACCAGGCTGGCCTCGAACTCAGAAGTGCCTGCTTCTGCTTCTCAAGTGCTAGGATTAAAGGTGTGCTGCTGCACCACCACCACCACCACCACCACCACCACCACCACCACCACCACCACCACCACCACCACCCCGCCCAAAAGCTTTATTCTTATAACCTCGTGAGTTTTAATATTATTTGAACTGTTGGATAGATATTTGCTCACCTATGTCAAATGAAGCAACAGAAGAGCTAGAGTTCTAATTGCATTCTTTCCTCTACAGAAAAAGTATACTTGGAGCAAAGTGCTGAGGTCAGGGAATCACAGCTGTTACTGAGTGCCTAGATTTCACTCAGAGTGTAGTACAAACAGGAGAAGAAATCCATTTACTGAAAAAGAAAGCGCCTTCACTGAATTTAATTATTTGTATAGTTAAGATTCTAAAAAAAACAGTTTTAAACAAAATGTTTTCATTTATTTTTGTTTAGAGTTTAGTCATGCAGGCATTGAGCCAATTTTTTTTTATTCAATATTTGTTAATGATTGCTGAAATTAGGTAATTGAGTCGTGTGGTGGTGGCACAGGCCTTTAATCCCAGCACCCGGAGGCGGAGGCAGGTGGATCTCTGAGTTTGAGGCCAGCCTGGTCTACAGAGTGAGTTCTAGGACAGCCAGGGCTGCAGAGTGAAACCCTGTCTCAGAAGAAGACAGACAGACAGACAGATAAAATAGGTAAGACTTTTGTACAGTGTAAGTGGAAAACATGAAGCATAGATAAACCCATAATTCAAAGACACTGAGTACTGAGGGTTAAAGAGAAAAACCCACAATAGTAAAGCACAAACAGCAGGTAAAATCTGAGAAATAAGTTTCTACACCCAACTTAAGCAATTCATTAAGGGACACTTCTCTAGAGAATTCAAAATAGGAGCTACCAAAACAAAAGAACCTTTGGTAGGCAGGCAAAAGATAGTATTTAGGTACTGCTACAAAAGAGACAATAGAAGCAATTCCCCTGAAAGAATTCATGATAGCCATAAACTTAAAAACCACACCAAGAAGGCAGGGTGGTGGTGGCGGCGGCGGCGGTGCACACCTTTAATCCCAGCACTAAGGAGACAGAGGGCAGGTGGATCTCTTGAGTTGGAGGCCAGTTCCAGAGCTGTGAGCTATACAGAGAAACTCTGTGTCACAAAAGCCAACCAAACAAAACAACAACAACAAACCCCCCTGCTGTGGATATCGCTGTATGTCAATAAACACTGATTGGCCAATAGCCAGACAGGAAGTATAGGCGGGACTAACAGAGAGAAAAATTGAGGAGGAAGGAAGGATAGGGAGACTGGCTGGAGCCTCGGCGAGAACAAGGAAGATGTAAAGTACCGGTAAGCCACGAGCCACGTGGCAAAGTAGAAATTAATAGAAATGGGCTAAATATAAGAGTAAGAGCTAGACAATGATAGGCCTGAGCTAATGGCCAAGCAGTTTAAATAATGTAAGCGTCTGTGTGTTTATTTTGTAAGTGGTTTCTGGGACTGGTGGGACTTGGGAGCTGGCGGGACTTGGGAGCTCGAGAGAAATTTTCCAACAACACCCCCCCTATACCAAAGGGCTAGAGAAGTGGCTCAGTGGCTAAGAGCACTCACTGTTCTTATAGAGGGCACAAGTTCCAACCCAGCACCTACACTGCATGGTCTCTCAACCACCTACAACTCCAGGTCAGGGAATCTGTTGCTCTCTTCTGGACTAAATGGACACACACATATGCATACACAAAGTAAAGTAAATCTATTTTTAAAAAAAAACATAACCGGGCATGGTAGCGCATGCCTTTAATCCCAGCACTCAGGAAGCAGAGGCAGGCAGATCTCTGTGGGTTCGAGGCCAGCCCAGTCTACAAAGGGGATTCCAGGACAGCCAGGGCTGTTACACAGAGAAATCCTGTCTTGAAAAACCACAAAAAAAACCCCAAAACCCAAAACATAACAATGGTCAACAGGCCTATTTCACATGAAAATTTTCTCTAACAGTAACAAATACAGCATTTGAATATTGTAAAATTCAAATAAAAAAATCAAAGTATTACCTGGAAACTTTCTGTCTCCATCAATCTTTGCTTGACTGGGAAGAGCTGAAGCAGCAGCAGTGTCTTCTAATGAGCTATTCTCCACCTCAGATGCTGAACATAAGCTGAAATTCTGAAAACACATGCCATGTTTTTAAGTCAATCTCTGGGACTTAGTTTAATACATTTTCAGCAAATTCTGCCTACTAAAAATGTTTTTAAGATAATACTTTATAACTGGAGTAATTCTCATAGATATGTCTATAGTTCAATCATAATATTGCAACAAGTTACCATCTTAGCATCAATTACCATTAGTCCCATGCTAAATTTAAAACAGCTCACTGGATCATTAATCCCAGCACTCAGCAGGCGGAGGCAGGCATATCTCTGTTAGTTCAAGGCCATCCTGGTCTATGTAGGGAATTCTGGGACAGTAAGGGCTACATAGTGAGTCCCTATCTCACCAAACACCAAAACACTTTTTAAAAAGTTTAAGTATCTTCCACCAGTCATCCAGCTCTATGCCTCTCCTCAAAGTACATGTCAGTACTGTACTGTCCAATATGGTACCCACCACCATGGTTACTGGACACTTTGGGTACTCGAAATGTAATTAATATGGTTTGAGATGTGTAGTAAACATATATCAAGTCAGATATAAAGACTTCAGCACATACACACAAACGTTAAATTGACAGTATTTTTATATAACAGACCAAGTAAAATATATTACAATCAATTTTAACTGTTTCTTTCTGTTCCATTAATATTAGATAATCTATATGTTTCACATTAAATTTCTATGTTGTCCTGAACAGACTAGAGTTATCTTTTCCCTTATAAAATTTCAACTCATCACTTAACAATTAACCTTTCATGAGACTTTCCCCAATTTTTTCCAATTATCACCATCTACTTTTTCACGCACTTCTCATTTTTTTTTAAAACAAAGACCATATTATAATTATCTTTTTATTACCTAGAATCTTCAATTCAGAACTTTCTCAAAGCAGACAGACCATCAGTAACAAGAATATATACTTCAAATTCTATCAAAGTTGGTTATCTCATGGAATCAACTTCATGGGTATCTTGTAAAACTAATTTCTGTGTGTTTTAGTAGAGTTCACATTTAAATGTTGGAGCCAATGAAGTACAAACTGGAATTACCAGCCTGATATGAGCACCCTGATGTAGGTGTTGGGAACTAAACTCAGTTCTTCTCCAAGAGCAGTATGTACTCTTAGCCATTCATCTCTCCAGCCCACAACGCTACTTTAAAAACATGGAGGTTTTGGGGTTGGGGATTTAGCTCAGTGGTAGAGCGCAAGGCCCTGGGTTCGGTCCTCAGCTCCGAAGGGAAAAAAAACAAAAACAACAACAACAAAAAAAAAAATGGAGTTTTTGTTGGTAGATTTTTTAATTTGTTTTGTTTTTTCTTTTTTTTCTTTTTTCTGTGTGTAACCACCCTAGCCATCCCGGAACTCACTTTGTAGACCAGGTTGGCCTCAAACTCATAGAGATCCACCTGCCTCTGCCTCCTGAGTGCTGAGTTTAAAGGTGTATACCATCATCGCCCAGCCTGGTTTTTTGTTTGTTTTTTTAATTAAAAACGATAGCCAGGTGTGATGGCACATGACTATAATCCTAGGACACCCAAGAGGCTGAAGCAGGATTCCGAGTTCAAGGCTCCTATGGGCTACATGGCAGGACCCTGTCTCAAGTCACCCTCATGCTTCTCCCTCCCAAAAGCCAATTATAGTGAAAACTTTTTAATGAGAACAATCACATTATTAGTGAGTATTTCTCCACTAATAAAATGTTAGTAAGTTGATTTGAAATAACTGATGTTCCTATTTGGAACCGGGGAAATGGCTCTGGTTAAAGAAAGCACTTGTTAGCAAATATGAGGACCAAATTCAGATTACCAGAAGCCTTAAATGCCAGCAGGATACAGCAGCCCTTCTTCCTATAATTCTCACCTCAGATGGCAGAGACAGGAGAGAGAGGCCCCTGAGCAATCTGGGTGGTGAGACCAGCTGTACAGACACACTCTGGATTTGACTGAGATCCCATCTCACTGACTAAAGTAGAAGTGACTTAGGATGATTCTCATCGACCACGAGCCTCCATATGCCCATACATGCAAATATGCATATATACACACACATAAAAATGGAACAAAGAAAGGGCTGGAGAGCTAACTCAGCAGTACTCCTGCTCTTGCAGAGAATCTGAGTACAGTTCCTATCACCCACATCCTGTAGCTCACAACTGACTCCAGCTCACTGGATTCTCCTCCCAGCTCCTCTGGCCTCACAGGCACCTGCACACACACATAGCATTCACTTACAAAGACACACATATACACACATAAATAAAAATAGATCTCCTAAAAAATGGAAGAGCTGGGTGTGGTGGCACATACCTTTAATCATGTATGTGGCACTTGAGGCAGAGACAAGTAAATCTCTGTGAGTTCAAAGCTAGCCTTGTCTACAAAGTGAGTTCCAAGCTAGCCAGCACTATATAGTGAGACCCACAGGGTTGGTGAATGCCTCTGATCCCAAAACTTGGAGGCAGTTTTTGTTTTGTAAGTTTGTTTGCATTCCTTTATTCTAGTAATAGAAATCTTTCTGAATTTTTTGTCAGTACTGAGGATTAAACCTATGGCCTTGTCCAGGCTAGCATGTGCTTTGCCGTGAGTTGTATCCAGCCCTAACCCTGGCCAGCCACCTTAACTTCAGTTTGTCACTCAATCATTTAGGTTAGGTCACTCAAGTTAAGTTACTTAAATAGTCAAACCTACTTTTCTTTCTTTTTTTTTTTTTTTCTTCCTGAGGGATTCTCTGTGTAGTCCTGGCTGTCTGAAACTCACTCTATAGACCAGGCTGGCCTCGAACTCAGAGACCTGGCCACCTCTGCCTCGAGAGTGCTGGGATTAAAGATGTGTGCCCCCACTGCCCGGCACGCATCACTTTTCGTATCTGTGATATATGCATAACAATTTACAGTGCACACTGTGACAGATTTCTGATGCTTTCCTTACCTGCAACAGAGGCAACATTCATTAAACAGAAACTACAAGGGTGGAGTTAAGCCATTCTACCTCCCTCCGTGATGTTTAAACGGGTATACAAAATCTCTAAGTGACCCACAGGGTTGGCGAATGCCTCTGATCCCAGAACTTGGGAGGCAGAGGCAGGCAATCTCTGTGAGTTCCGAGGGCAGCTTGGTCTATAGAGCTAATTCCAGGAGAGCCATGGCTACACAAAGAAACCCTGTCTCAAAAAACTAAAAATCAATCAATCAATCAATCAATCAATCAATCTAAGTGAATGCTACAATATAAATTGTGCTGGGATTAAAGGCCTGCACCACCACCAACCAGCCACATTATAAACTCCTTAAAGCAGGAAACATATCCTCTTCTATACAGTAACCCAGAAGCAGCAGGTACTGAAGCATGCTCTGAAATGAAATGGTGACTATCACTTTTCTTAATCACATGATAATGTGAGTACACTGCTCATATAAAAAAAATTACAATCTAAAAGTCCTTTATTAAAGAAAAAGACAAACTGAAAATAAATTCTTTTGCAGCTATTAATAATATTCATATATCAAATGATTGCACAAAACCAAATTCAAAAAGTTTTACATATATACAAAATACTATTTAAATAAAATTTAAAATACATACAAAGCAAAGTATTCTTTGTACATGTGTATATAAAATCATAAAAATAAAATCAGAAAATGTCAGGAAGCTCAGAAGCACGTTTAACTTAAGAGGGGCCTTGAACAAATCTTTCCTCCTGTCTTGGTTTCTAAGAAGCTGAGATTTCAGGGCTGTACCCCCAGATCCAATTTGCTTTACTTTAAATCATCTGAAGTAATTTTTAAAAAATTCTCATTTTATCAAATCTGAATAGTAGATGAGAGAAACGTTCACTGCTATTAAATTCTGAATATTCAAGAATTTCAAAACATACACATTTTAACACAGCATCGGGTTTCTAGACTGTTTCTTACACTGAAGAACTCAAGTACTTTTCACTAAGCAGGGTGTTAAAAGGGCCAGACAATGTCTAAACATTAGTGCTGGCGTGCAGCTTAGTCCAGAGAAATGGATTTGGTTTCTTTCCCTTCTCATTAACCACCTCTTAAAGTTTGAAGCGCATCTGTGCAGCGGAGTTAGAAGATACACTCAACCGTCACACTTGGGCACAAACCTCAAATACAAAGCCTCATTTTCCCGCATTGATCTGGAACTAGACCCAGCACATTACATGTTAGGCAAGAACCCCACCATTAAACTATATTTCCAGCCCTATCACTTGCTCATAATATTATTCACTGCTTACTTCTAATTGCTGCCATTATCTATTTATTAAACATTTTGAATGATCATCTTTTAATTGATGCTTTCATTTTCATTCATACAGAAAATTCAATCTAAAAGCACCAACTAGCGTCTGTTCTTTTTAAGTTCACTTTGGTTTTCAATCCTGGAACAATGGGCACTGATTTTCATAGCATTTGCATAAATTCAATCTTATTCAAGTCTGGTCATAGCCCAAATGTCTCTAAAATGAAACTTAAGTATTCTGAAAACTTCACAGTGACTTATGTCTATTAACAATGACCTCTTGGCTCATCTGATTTTCTCATGTTCAGGGTATCAGGGTATGGTATATGAGGAACTCTGTGTTGAGAATTAGAATACTTGCATACTAGTCCTAAAATCTATCACCATATGTGACCTTCATTTCACATTCTGTTTTCCCATAAAAGTAAATAATTAATATAAATACACTTGTATTATAGAGAGTACTCAAGTTCTACACAGAAGAAATTCATTTATCAGCATTCCACAGGTAATTACCTTAGAAATTACTTTAGAAAGAAAAGGCTTCATCCACTTTTATAAAGGTTGAAAATAATTTCTCAAGGCAAGCATTAGATATTCCAGATATAGAGCTCTGGTTTTCAATTATCTTTTTCATTCATTTTTTGATTTGGTAGATATAGTTTAGTGGTGGTAAGGATTGCCAAGTCTATGTAAGACTCATCTGGGGTTGGGGATTTAGCTCAGTGGTAGAGTGCTTGCCTAGCAAGCATAAGGCCCTGGGTTCAGTCCTCAGCTCCAAAGGAAGGAAAAATAAAAAATAAAAAATAAAGGACTCATCTTAGTTTGATCCTCAGCACCACAAAAAAGGAAAAACCACTATAATTCTTCTCTTAAAAATGTTGATTTATACTTTTAGAAATTTCCTTTGCCAGCTGTTCAAAATTGCCATAAGATCAACACAAAGGTCTTCTTTTAAAGATATTTACCATTTCTTCAGCTAAAACAGAGGTTGTTTTATCACAGTTGAATAAACTTTAAGTTTCTTTTGTGGGGTAGGGGGACGAGGACTCACCATGCTAGGCAAGCCCTCTACTACTGAACTATAACTCCAACCCAAAAATCTTAGTATCTCAGAAATGGGCACAAGTTCTAAGTTCTAGATTTAAATCACTAAGAGATGTGCTTTCCGTTGTTAAAATTAAATTTTTTCTTAAAAAGGAACTACTTTTGTGTGATAAGTTTAAAAGCTAGAATTCCACAGTTATGCTTTCCATAAAATAAAAATGGTAAAAACAAGGAAACATGAGAAGCATACACATAAAGATGAAACATTCTGAGTTGCTCAGGTTCATCACTCTAAGACAGGGTTAACAACTTTATCAATATCTTGATATAAAATGCTTCATAAAGTTATTAGTAGAAAGAACGTGGCACCTCTATCGCACATAATAAAGATGATTACCTTATCTGGTGCTGACTCACAAGAATGTTTCATCTGATTATCCAATGGTGAGTCAGGAGAGGGTTTAATATGATTATCCAAATGACAATTTCCAGGAGCCCCTTTCGTGGCTTTATTAATTTCAATTGCAATATTATTAATTTTAACTTCTTCAGATTTAATTCCTTTCATTTTATCCTGTTGGCAAGTTACATTACTATGTGGCTTCATCTCTAAAAATGTACTTTGAGACACTGGATGAGGCATTTCTAAAACTGGTGGTGAAAAACCAGTTCGTAATAAGCCCAATTTTTGAGACACTTGAGAATCCAATTTATGCTGCTGCACAGAGTTAAATTTTGAGAGTTTAATTTTAGTCCAGCTGGAGTTCCTCTTAGTGGAGCTATTTATTCCATTTAGTATGCATTTCACAGGCTTTGTTTTCCTGCTGGGGAAGAAACGGTTACACTGCACATCCTGGTTTGTTTCTTTCTGATGGAGCTTTTGTCGTTCAACATCAGTCCCTTCCGGTTTGACTTCTGTAGGCTTCTCCTCCTGTACACTTTCCGTGTGTGACCATTCCCTTTTCACCTCTACAGTATCTGATTCAATTTCACCAGCAATTTCTTCACAAAGTTGGAGAATGCTACCTCGCTTGCTCTTTCCAGCTTGCTCCAATTCAAGATCAATACTTTGTTCAGGCACTAATGGCTGTGGAATTTGGGGGGATTTTGTGCTAGTATTTACGTGAGTATGAGCTGATTTCCTTGGTTCATTCTTTTTAGAGACCACTGAAGTAGCTGTTTTTAATTTTCTAATCCCAGAAGTTACAGGCACAGGTTTTGATTCTTCTTTTCTAACAGTCTTCTGGAAACACTTTTCAGATCCTGGAATGCACTGAGAACTACAAGTATAGGCTGTCTCGTGCTGTACTTTGAGCTTCTTTCCTTTGGGAGAATTTATGACTTCATTCATAACTGAATTTCTGTCCTCCTTACAATCAGACTTTATTTCAAGCACTTTTCTTTTCACATGCTTTTGATTTACTGTAACTTTATTAGATTTACTTTGAGTACTGTTACACTGTTCTCTTCTTGTCCGCTGCAAATTCTGTTTAACTGCCTGAATTTGACTCTGAATCTCTCTACTGCGCAAAGACCTGGTTGAACACTCACTTAACTGTTGTAGTCTTTGTGATCTCCGGTTAAGTTGCTCATTTCCTTTGAAGGTTCCAAGCACTAATTTCTCCTGACATAACCTCTTCTTCTTTGTAGATTCTTGTGACTGTCCCTTCACAGTCACCATATTATTATTAGTGGATTTGGCTGCATTTTTATCAGCTGCTGATGCTGACCTTGTATTCATTCGTGTTCCCAATTCAGGCTGATTTATTTTACTCTCGTTGGAAGATCTAACCAGTTCCTTTACAGCTTCCTTGGAACCTGGTTTCTTTGCTAGACTGTTTTGAGAACTTTGAATTTCTAGTTGTAAATTCTCATCTTCAATTTCTTTAGTAACTTTGGAGGAATTTTGTTTTGATTTCTCCTGAATGGACATTATTCCTGAGTAATGTCTTCCTTTCTGAGGAGTTTTTGAGGACTGTGTCCAGGTTGATGCAGATGCTAAGTACTTAGTATTATTACTGAGTAGATCTTAAAAATCAACTTTAACTTATACTGATGTACATTTCCAACAGAAATATCAGGTTGTTTCAAGTAAGGTTGCTCTCTGAAATTCCTAAGACATGAAAAAAGCTGGCGTAAATGCTGCAAGATATTTGCTTTATGATTTTGCTGAGTAGGGAAATGGAAATCTGAAGAAAATTTAATTCTAATTTAATATTTTCAGAAGTTTTTATTTTTTTAATGAAAATAAACTTCATTCAGATCCAATTTGTTTTAATTACTTTAGTTTCAGGCCTAACTCTATTACTAGGAGTTATGTATCACTGACCTGTCTGCTTTGACAAAATTTCTGACAACTTTTTTCTTCTGAAGGCTACAGCTACTGGACGCTGATGCACCTGTAACATGTCTTATGGCTAACAGGTTTCTTTCCTTGGTTGCCAAGTGTCTTGGTTTGTGGCTATTTAATTTCCTTCGCTTAGTAAAGTACTCTATTAATATAGATCTCCTTTTATGCTGCCATTTCTGAAAAATTAAACAAAAAAAGACATTAAGTTTTATTTAATCCAAGAAGCAGGTCAATGATAATACTATGCAGAGAAACATCTCAATTTAAATAAAATTTAACTCCTTCTTTTAGACTATATTCTTTAGAATAACACAATGAAATCTCCCCAAATATATTTTTCCATTTTTTACACTTATTTTATGTGTATAAATATTTTGCCTGAATATATGTACCACATGTACACTTGGTGCCCATAGGTCAGAAAGGGACATTGGATCCCCTGGAACAGGAGGTACCAATGATTGGATGGTTGTGAGTCAACATGTGGGTGCTGGGCATAGAACTCAGGTCCTCTGCAAGAGCAACAACTATTCTAAACCACTAAGCCACTTCTCCAACCCCTCCCAAATATATTCTTCAATAGCAATTTATCTTATTAAAAATATAGAATAAACTTAAAAATTAAACCTATTTCCTGAGATTCACTTACAGTTCTTTTCCCACAAGATAGAACTGATGTTTCAGCCACCATAACTCAAGATAATCTGCTAAAACCATTCCTTATAACCTCTTCTTAACACATTATACAGCGCCTAAAACACAAACAAACAAAAACCTACTTAAAATATTTAAAAAGATTAAAGATGTAATCATCAACTAACCTCTCATCAAATATAACATCCTATAACTCCACCCTGATCAACCATTAGTCTAATATTTATCAAAGCTCATTTTACACATGGCATTCAATTTCATTATTTCTATTTTGAAGAACACTATGGTACATGCATCCATTCAAACAGTATACATCCATTATATACTGTGGAAAAAAGTTTTAAAATATAAAAAACAATTCACAATGTAAACATTAAATGTATTAAACTAACAAAGCAAAATTTCATGAGGAAAAACTACATATATATAGGCAGAAAAAAATGAAACATAAGCAAAGCTGATTTAATTAAAAACATTTAGTAGGTAAAGAAGAAAAATCTATGAACTAAATGAACAATACTGAAATAGCAAATAGAAGTAAAAAAGACATTAAGAGCTGGTAATGTAGCTCACTTGGTAGAGTGATTGCCTAGAATGCACAAAACCCCATAGGACTTCGATCCATAGCCCCTCATAAAGTCAGGTGTAGTGGTACAAGTCTGTAATTCCAGCACTTGTAAATAACGGCAGGTTGATTAGGATTTCAAGGCCATCCTCAGGCTACAGGAAACCCTGCCTCAAATAATCAACAAACAAACAGAGTAGGATATTAAAAACTAAAAGACTAAAGGCAATGGGGAAATGGCCCAATGGTTGAGAACAATTATTGCTCTTGCAAAGGACCCAGGTTCAGTTTCCAGTTTCCACATAAGGCAGCTCACGACTATCTTTAAATCCAGTTCAAGAGCATTCAATATTCTCTGGCCTCTATGTGCACCTGCAAGAATATGTGCACATAAGCTCACAAAGGCACATGTACATAAATAAAAATGAATAAATAATTTTTGAAAAAATAAATAAGTTCCTAAAGAACCACCAATGAATGGGAAGCCAGGCATGGTGGAGCATGCATTTAATCCCAGCACTCTCGGGAGGCAGAGGCAAGCGAATCTCTGTGAGTCCAGGCCAGCCTGGTCTACATAGTGAGCTCTAAGACAGTCAGAGCTACACTGTGAGACCCTTGTCTCTAAATAAGTAAAAAAAATAAGGGGGAGAACAATACAGAAAGACACTGTGTGTCAACCTCTGGCATCCACACATATATGCCCATGCACACATATAAACATGTATACCCACATACTCTACACATACACAGACAAAATAAAAACTATAAATACTTAATTTCAAAAAATTTTATTTCCAAGACTTTACAATATTCCTATATGAATGCATAGATACATATAATCACAAAGTTGATTTCAATACCATTTCAACTACCCCAACAAATAAGTATCACTGTGCCGGGCGTTGGTGGCGCACGCCTTTAATCCCAGCACTCGGGAGGCAGAGGCAGGCGGATCTCTGTGAGTTCGAGGCCAGCCTGGGCTACCAAGTGAGCTCCAGGAAAGGCACAAAGCTACACAGAGAAACCCTGTCTCGAAAAACCAAAAAAACACTGTAATACTGCTTCTATCATTGATGACAATTATACAACAGAATACCATGCAACTGTGTCTAAGTAGTTCCAAGATTCAACTTAATTCTCAGCAAGTCCCACAAGCTTTTTATATACAAAGTGACACCCTGATTTTAAATTTTATTTCAAATTTATTTTATTTTAGATGTGTCTTAGTCACTGTTCTATTGTTGTGAAGAGACACATGAACAAGGCAACTCTTATAAAAGAAAGCATTTAATTGGGGGCATGCTTACAATTTCAAAGGCTTAGTCCATTATCCTCATGGTGTGGAGCATGGCAATGTGCAAGCAGGTGCTGGGGAGTAGCTAAGAGCTATATCATGATCCACAGGCAGAGAGAAGGAGACTATGGCCTTGGCATGGGCTCTTGAAACCTCAAAGCCTACCACCAGTGCCACACTCCCTCTAACACAGAAATGTCCTAATCATTATTATCCTATTACCCTATCAAAGAGTTTCTCTCCCTGGTGACTAACCACTATGAGCCTATGAGGGCCATTTTTATTCAAACTACCACACCATGCAATTTTGGCAGACTAGGAACTCACAGAAATCTGCCTCAGCAATTACTCAACTGAGGTTCTTTCTTCCCAAGTGTGTCAAGCTGACAAGGGAGATGAGCTATCATACTAACTAATGGCTTTGTTACCTAAACTTTCATTTCACATTTATAATCACTTTACATATTTTCAAACATTCTTTGGGATTTTTCAAAGAGTCATTACTGCCGTTCTTAATGATTTATAACATTTACCTGCAAATTAAGAGTATTGAACTTTGTCAAATCAGTTACAAGTCATTTTCCCACATGGCCTTTTAAGATGTTTAGTCATTTTCTATACAGATGTTTTTAAATGACTGGGGAATTGAGAAAGATCTTCTGTTATGCACTACCGATTGCTTCTAACTTGGGTAGACCCAGCACATACAGCCTGCTGCTGACACTCACTTTCTTCCAAATGGTTATACAAGTAAGCATTTGAAATGAGCAGAGCCTGCTTTGCATACTCTGTGAGAACTCCCTTTCATGCGCAAAGATCTTACTACATTAGCATCTGTTTCATTGTTCTCTGTTCTATTTCATTGAGATAAATCGAATTTTGCATTATTTACAAGAACACCATGATACTCAAAAAATACCTTATAATTGTTTCATTCTAAAATATATTAAAAAAATCATATGCCAAAAAAAAAAAAGAAAAGAAATCTGCCTCAGGAGTGCACCACCATGCCAGCCCAAAAAAAATGGGATTACATTCATGCACCACCAAAGTGGATCCTGGTGGTGCATGAATGTAATCCCAGCAACTGCGAAGTAGAAATGGGAGGCTCAAAAGTCCAAGTTCATGCTAGGCTATATAGCAAGCTTGTGACCAGTCACCTTGACTACATGAGATTCTGTCTCAAAAGAAAAAAAAAAAAATATGGACACGTGAATCATGTATAAAAGCCAAAGAACTACTTTAAAAAGAGAAAACCGGAAGCTGGGCGTTGGTGGCGCACGCCTTTAATCCTAGCACTCGTGAGGCAGAGGCAGGCAGATCTCTGTGAGTTCGAGGCCAGCCTGGGCTACCAAGTGAGTTCCAGGAAAGGCGCAAAGCTACACAGAGAAACCCTGTCTCGAAAAACCAAAAAAAAAGAAAAGAAAAGAAAAGAAAACCAGGCCTCATAGTGGAGCACACTATTAATCACAGCACTCGGGAGCACAGACAGGTGGACCCCTGAGCGCGAGGCCAGCCTGGTCTACAGAGCAAGATCCCACAAAGCCAGGGCAACACAGAGAAACCCTGTCTCAAAAAACCAAAAGAGCTGGAGAGACAGTTCAGCAGTAAGGAGCATTTGGCTCTGGCAGAGGACCTGGATTCAATTCCCAGAACCCATCAGGCAGTTTAAAACCACCTGTGACTCCAGTTTCAGGGGATCCTATGCCCTCTTCTGGCCTCCATGGGCACAAGATACATATACAGTGAACATACATATATATATATACAGGCAAACACCAATACACATAAAAATAAGTAAATATTTTAAAAAGTAAAAAAGCAAAGTTGTACCCGCCTATTGTGTGTGAGGCCCTAAATTCAATCTCCAATAGTGCCCCCTCCCTACCAAAAAAGGGGCTGAAACATTGACAATAACCAATTTCCAAGCTTACTATAAATCAACATAACCCTGACAAGGACAGAGAAAAACAGCACGGAGAAGCAGATCCACAAACACTTCGTTCCCACTCCTCCAACAGGGTCTCAGTATACAGCCCAAGCTTACCTTGAAAATCATTAATCCTGCCTCAACTTCCTTTTTTTTTTTTTAAACATAATTTTTTTATTGATTCTTTGGGAATTTCACATCATGCACCCCAATCCCGCCCATTTCCCAGTCCCTCCATATCCACCCCTCACCCCCATAGCATCCCCCACAAAAGAAAATTTAAAAAATATTAATTAAAGGGGCTGGAGAGATGGCTCAGCGGTTAAGAGCACTGACTGCTCTTCCAGAGAACTGGGGTTCAATTCCCAGCAACCACATGACAGCTCACAACTGTCTGTAACTCCAATATCCACCACCCTCACACAGACATACATACAGGTAAAAACACCAATAAAAATGTTTTTTCATAAATTAAAAATAAAGCCAAACAAAAAGATCACGTCACTCCTCCTCCCTTTTTCCTGCCTATCCAACGCCTCTTCATGCACCTTGGTGACATTAGGTGACATATCCACTCAGCTTTCCTTGCAAATGTTCATTGCAATGAGTTATTGGTCTGGTTCAAGGCCTCTGGCTTCTAGTACGATTAATACTGGACTCTCACCAAAATTCCTCTCCGATATGCTGCTGTTGCCCCTAGTCGTGGAGATCCTGCGGCTATAGTTCACAGGACCAGTCCCTTCACAGACTCCCATAGGTCACAGATGGGTAGATACTGGAGTGGGCTAACTCAAAGTCTTGGATGTGAGTCTGGATAGTAGCTGATTTTGTCAGTCCAAGGCCTCTGAGACTACTGTCCTTGGGCAAGGGGCAGAGCCAGCTCTTCTAGGCCCATGCCACAGGGGCCAGCTCTCCCCAGGGACAGTGAAGGACGGGTGTAAGCTAGACTCGGCCCTCAGATTTCAACACGCATTGTTCCTATAGCCACTGTGGTAACACGGGCCACAGAGATCAAAATACACAGGACCAAAAAAGAACTCAGTCCACAGCTGCAAATCAGGCTCACACATTACCCGCGACAGCATGGCCCTCAGACACCAACATGGTCTCAAGTGGCTGACCAGACTCTGAGTATCCACAGGACCCTCAATGGTAACAAGAGCCACAGACATCAACTCAGACCCTGGCTGGTATAGGGCCTCACAGGCTTCAACTTTCTAAGAGCTGGGATTACAGGCCTGTGCACTACGTGAGGATCAAATCAGGTTTCAACACAACAAATCAATGGAAACTGGTCTTCAACAAATGGAAAAGCACTAGTACTGGACAGATAGGCAGCAGCAGTAGAAACAGGAAAATAAGAAAAGCAAGAACATCTTCATCAATACCATCTTCATCATCCCTTACCTCAGACAACCCACAAAAGTAATTTCAGGTTGATCAAAGACCTAAATGTAAAGTTATCAAACTTCTTTGAAAAAAAAAAGAAAGAAGGAAAGAGAAAATCTTGGCTCTAACCAAAGTTTAGGCAGGAAGATCTTTAATATTCCATATAAGTCCACAATAAAGACTGGTTCAAAAATCTTCAAAACAGCTTCATGTACCATAACCAAAATCTGAAAACAACCCAAAGTACCTGAGAGACAACTCGTAAGTCGTGTGGGGATAGACAAGAATGACATGTCACTACAGTAGAAACTACCCAGTAAACAAAAGAACATACCAGCATAAAGAACAAGGGTGACTCTCATAACCATGCTGAGCAGCAGACGCTATACACAAACACACACTGTAAGAGTCTACTTTTCATGAAATTATAAAAAAGTCAAGTTTCACAGTGACAGAAAGCAGATCAGATATAGCCAACGGTTAAATGTCAGGGAGGAAATGATGTAATCTAAGGAGTGATGGAAATGTTCTTATTTTGAAAGTGATGTTGATTTCCACAAGTGTCCGTCAAAATACACCAAATTTAGTCTTTAAGAAATCAAATTTAAAAAATTAAAATTTATCATATAATCATACTCTGATACAGGTGTTCAACAAATAAGCTAAAACCGATAGGTTCCAACAGCCAAAAACCATAATTAAACCAAAAAGGCAAGGTAAAGAACAGGGTGAACTTCATGCAGTTAAGTGGAGGAAGCAACACACACACCCATGTTTATGCACACAGTGACTGCAGGACTGTAGAAGGAGACAGTGATGATTTCTGGGGAGACTAACTGTGGGCCAGTGTCAGGAGCAGGAGAAAAGCTCACTTTTCACTACACAGCTACTGAAATGTTCTACTACACTCACACAAGGCAAGTAGGCAGAAACAGGCATTTGATGCCAAGCCTAAGGCCTGACCTCACTTTGATCTCCAGAACCCACATGGTAGAGCTAGAGAACTGACTTCCCTGACCTCCATGCACATAATCTGGCAGGCACATACATACATCTGTGAACACAACTAATAAATAATAAGTAAACGAATGAATGGAAAGCTGTAGGAGCTGAAGAGACAGCAGTTAAGAGCACTGGCTGCCCTTCCAGAGGATCAGCCTAGGTTCCCAGCACCCTCAGGGCAGCTCACACCCTTCTGTAACTCCGGTTGCAGGATCTGATACCCTCCTATGGCCTCCAAATGCAAGTGGTGCACAGACACATACACAGGCAAAACACCCATCAATATAACACAAAATAAAATTTTAAGCTGGGTGTGGTGTGCACGCTTCAATCTCAGCACTCAGATCAAAGCCAGCTTAGCCTACATAGCCAGGTCCAAGTCAGCCATGAATACGCTCTTCCAGAGGATACAGGTTCGAATCCCAGCACCTACACAGTGGCTCACAACTACTCATAACCTCAGTTCCAGGGGATCCAACAAGAAATGCATGGTGTACATACATGCATATATGCAAAACATTCATACATACAAAGTCAAAACAAATAAATCTAAAAACAAATAAAAGTATAAACTCAAACTTCCCTGAAAATATAAAGCATATCTAGCCTTTTAACCATCTCAAAATACACAAAATTAATAGAAGCCACTTACCTTAATGAAATCGAAATCCTGTATTACCTTTTTAAGTTTCTTGATGTTAAGTGATGCTTCTAATTACAACTGTATACTTGGGAACCTGGAAGAAAGTAAAAAAAGAATTCTATAGCTACAGCAAAACAAGCTGTTGAAAAAGATAAATAATTCAAAAACTAGAAAAGTATTGTTATTAAAAATTGCCAAGCTGGGCAGTGGTGGCACATGCCTTTAATCCCAGCATTCTACTCGGGAGGCAGAGGCAGGCGGATCTCTGTGAGTTCGAGGCCAGCCTGGTCTACAGAGCGAGATCCAGTAAAGCCAGGGTTACACAAAGAAACCTTGTCTCAAAAAAAAAAAAAAAACCAAAAAAAGTATAACAAAAAAAATTAATAATCCCAGCACTTCAGAGGCAGAGGCAGGCAGATCTGAGTTCGAGGGCAGCCAGGGCTACACAGAGGAAACCTGTCTCCAAAAATAAATAATAATAATTAATTAATCAATCAATCAACTAATTTTTAAAGCAGAGTATGACCCAGATACGTATTACAGAGATACTTGCATATCAATGTTTACTCCAGTCCTATTCTCAATAGCTAAGTCATGGGATGACACAGAAACAGACAAAGAAAATGTAGTTTTATAAACACAGTGGAATTTTTTTCAGCCATAAAGAAAACTGAAATTATATCATTTTTAGGAAAATAGATGAAACTGGAAATTATCATATTAAGCATGAATTCAGTCAGTCTCAGAAAAACAAGGATCACAAGTTTGCTCTCATTTGTGGATCTTAGACTTTATAAATACACAAAAATCATGATTGTACTTGATGACATGAACAAGCAAAACTGTATGGGAAACAAAGGAGACTACTGTTTGAATCTTAGATGGTCTTATAACAAAAAACTCAGAGCCAGATATCAGGGTGAAAGCTGAAAGATCAGGGAAGCAGAACAGCCAGTCACTAGTTCTCACCTCTATGAAATCCTCAGTCTAAACTGTTTCCTCACACCTTATATACCTTTCTCTGCCCTGCCATATTACTTCCTGGGATTAAAGGGATGTGTGCTTCCCAAGCAAATGCATGAGATCTCAAGTGCTGGGATTAAAGTTGTGTGACACCACTGCCTGACCTCTATGTCTAATCTAGTGGCTGGCTCTGTCTGGATCCTCAGGCAAATTTATTAGGGTACACAATATAATCACCACAGACGACTAATGGGAGATTAGTAGTAGTAGGGAGAGACGCTCAAAGAAAATTTAAACTTGCCTGAATATGGCTTTATGTAACCCCAAAATAATAATAAAATCCAGGCATAGGGCACATGGCCAGCACTTGGGAGATGAAGGCAGGAAGATTCAAGTTCAAGGTTATTCTTAGCTTTCTAAAGATTTCCAAACCAACTGGAATTTATGAGACCGTATCTCCCATAATCATTACATACATATAATTTTTTAAAAATGTTTTGAATGGTAGGTTAGCTCCATGCTGTGGTCCCAGTTACTTAGGAGGCTGACTCATAAAGATCCCCGAGCCCAGGAGTTTGGACCGCTCTAAGCAATACAGTAAGACACTGTCCCTTTAAAAGTTTACTTCTACTACCTCAATTTCTTAAAAAAAATGTTTTTCATTTTATTTTTTTCAAGACAAGGTTTCTCTGTGTATCTCTGGCTGTCCTGGAACTCACTCTGTAGACCAGGCTGGCCTCAAACTCAGAGATCCGCCCGTCTCTGCCTCCCAAGTGCTAGGATTAAAGGCGTGCGCCGCCACCACTATTTCTAAAAATTTTAATTCAGCAAATGACTTGGCAGTCTGGACCTACCTTGGAAAAAGAAGTGGTACATAGTGGCACCCCCCTTTAATCCCAGCATGGGAGGCAAGGACAGCCAGGTCTCTCTGTGAGTTCCAGGCCAGCAGTTACACAACGAGAAGGCTAACATTATGTTTTAGGTTTAAATTATTGCACATAAGAGATCTATAAAACTAATGCCTCTAACAAATAAGCCCTACTTGCCCAAGGACAGATAACTTCCTGGAATGCTTCAGGCTCTTGTTCATGTACGATAACAAGCCAAGTGTTTTCACTTCTATAAACAAGCTGTGATTGCCCATATACAGGATGTGCTTGATCATATATGTAGGCAGGAGTAAGTAGGCAGGAAGTTCGTCAGGATATATGCCTACCTGTGATTGGACATAGGTGGGGATGCATATGCTTGGGGGTTTTGCCTTTATAAACCCCTGAATAATATAATTTGCTAATATACTCTGGGAATCCTGGGTATGACCTGGCCAGTATCTATCATCCTGGCCAGTATTTTTAAAAGCTTACTTCAAATTTGGCTCAAAATTGTAGTAGTGGTCTTATTCTTGCCCAGTAGGATTAGTATTTTTAAGAACTTGTCTTTAAAAAAATAAAATAAAGGATAGAGACATGTCTCAGCAGTTAAGAACGCCGGTTGTTCTTCCAAAGGTCCAGGGTTCCATTCTCAGCACCCATTTTACATTCTACCCAGCTATTTGAGTAATTTCTTCACAACCTGTCAACATGTTTTATTGTTGCTGTTTTTTAATATTTATTTACCTTTTGCAGTCTAAAGTGTTATCTCATAGTTTGGTTTGTGGTTGCCTAATTGATAGTAATATTAATCATCATGTGTTTAATGGACATTTGTACATCTTTTTATGGAAAAACATCTTTTCAGAGCTTTTGTCTATTAAAAAAACTGATTACATTTTTCTTTTTCTTTTTTTTTTTTTTTTTTAGGCAGAGTTTCTCTGTGTAACAGTCTTGGCTATCCTGGAATTCTGTAGACCAGGCTGGCCTTGAACGCACAGAGAGCCACCTGGAGTGCTAGTAGTATGCCACTCACCGACAAGAAAAATTTTATTACATTTATTTGTGTATGTACATGTGCACACACATTTACACATGTGGCAATTAAAGGCCAGCTCACTGAAGCTGGTTCTCTCCTTCCATCATGTAGTTTCCTAGGCTCAAGCACAGCTGTCAGGCTTAGTAGCAAGAGTCTTTACTCACTGAGCAATCTCACCAGTTCTTTTTGTTTTTTGAGCCTGGATCTATGTAACATTGACTGAACCTTGTTGTGTAAACTCAGCTGGCTTTGAACTCAATACTCTAGGTTATGAGGCTGAAGAGATGGCTCGGAGATTTAAGATTAAGATCACTTGTCGCTCTACCAGTGTTCAGCTGGAACCTCCAGCTCACCCCTGATTTAGTTCGGCCATGTGACTTCTCCAGCCCCGATCTCCGGGGCTGGAGGACTCACCCAGGTGTTGCTTTGCTCAAAATATATCTGGCCTTTTGCTTTTCAATTCTGCTTGACAAGGCTTACTCCATCGGCAGAGAAACCTATTATCTTGGTGCTGAAACCCAGAAGTTAAGTTTTCCCACCAGGTAGATGGGATCCCCCAGCCCAACTCCCCAACCCTACTACCCCTCCACCACCCCAACACGTGGACACATGGGGAGCCACTCCTCTCCCTTTATCTTCCTCTCCACCAGCGGTAATCAACTTTCAACTTGGGGTGAGATACCCATTTCCAAGCTACTGCCTACAGAGGTACCAGTTATCTCTTCCAAGTCAAGATCTCTTCTGGGTCAAAGACTCTCAGGGTATCCTGCCAAGCCAAGGCTGCGCCAGGGCAAGCCCAACCCGCTTCTGGAACGAAGACAATCTTTGTTCTAGAGGAGCTTTGTGGAGGAGACATCCTTCTCAAAGACTATCCCAACTGCTCTACCCCAGGCTATCTCAGGGGCCGCCTTGCCCTAGTCTTCGATCTCTGGCACAGGCTTGGAAATGGGCAACCCTGGGTCTAAACCCGACCCTCAGTCAGCCCTGGGGTATCTGCTCCAAAATTTTATCTAAATTGGGGCTGTCTGACACCATAGGACAAATGGTTTGAGCTCCCTAATCCAGAGCTTTTGAGCTCTGCACTCCCACCCCTCCCTCTGTAGCCAGTGCTCAGTGGCCCAGGTTTTGTCAGTCAGGGTTGTGGTGGCTCCAGGGGTTGTTTCACCCAGGAACTGACGCGAAGGCATGCACCTCAACTGGGCTGCCTGGGTCACTGGCATCCCTTCACCTCTTCTTCCTTTTGTCTCTTCCCTGTTCTGTTTGTCTTTCTACCTACCTCTCTCATGTCTCCACTCCCAGATGGCCTTTGGCTCTTTCACTCTCCCCATTCCCCAATAGACCTCTTTCATTAACTCTGCTGTTCATGGTGTGTTCTCTTACTGGCATGCTTTGGAAGGACTGGCCGAAAGGTACCTACTTTGCCTTTTCTACTCACTAGGCTTTCCTGGCATTTGGTCTGAACTATTCTGGAATTCTACCCACCCGCTCCACCTGCAACAGATCCTATCACCCTGTTTGTTTCTGTCTGCTCTTCCACCCCACCATGCTCTACCCGCCTTGATCCAGCCTCCCCAGCAGGAGACACGGTCCTGGCTACCCATTTCATTTCACAGTCACTAGATATTAGAAAAAAACTAAAAAGGCTGAAGATGTTCCCTAAACCTCTGTACAGGAATCAGTGGAATGGCTTTTAAGGTTTTTAACACCCAAGAGGAGGCAGCTGAGTCTTCCTGGCACACTCAGCTGCAACAGAAGGCTCATGCTTTGGCAGCTTCCCTGAGGCCATCAGTATTTCCACAGAGGGAGCAAGGGAAGTTCACAAGGCTCCATCCTGCCAGGGCCCAGTCAAAATCAATTCCACCAGGGGCCTGCTTCAAATGTGGCCAGGAAGGCCACTGGTCCCAATGCTGCCCCCACCCTTAGCTAACAACAAGGCCATGCTCTGTCTGCTGGCAGCCTGGCCACTTGGAAGCTGGAAAGCCTCCATATAGGCTTGTCCTCTATGCCACACCAGAGGTCCAGCCCCACCAGCACAGGCATCTGAGACTCTTCCAGCCTTTGAGCTTCTCAGCCTGATGGAGGACTAATGGCACCCCAACTCTGAGACTCCCATCACCCTTGCCAAGCCTAATGTAATGCTCCAGGTAGCAGGTAAGTACATTACCTTCCTGTAATGTACTTGACCTCTCACTTGGGTCCTACAATTCCCTTGCCAATTTCTGTCACGGAGATGGATGGGACCCACTCCTTTCCACCTAAGACCCTGCCACTTCCCTGCATTCATGCAGGACAATTCTTCTCACACTCTTTTCTAGTCATATGCATTTATCCTGTACCTCTACTTGGCTGTAATAGTCTCAGCTGCTTTGGGACCACCTGTCCTTGGCCCCCACACTCTCTTCTGACTCCCATCTTCCAGATTCTTTCATTTTGGGGCCTGATGGGATTCTTCCATCACTGGATCCCTAAGTTTGCCATCATGGCCAAGCCCCTGTACCAGGCAGCCAGAGAGACCCCCACAGGGCCCCTCACCCACCTGGCCACCATCACTTCTCTTTACTGCGGGACACGGTCCTAAAGGTCCCCGCCCTAGCTCTCCCGGACTCCACCTGCCCCTACCACCTCTTTACAGATGAAAAGGTGGGAGTTGCCACCAGAGTTCCAGGACAAGCAGTTGGGCCACTGGCTGAGTACCTACCACCCCCTTCTCCTTTCATGTGCTGACAGCTATCTCCCTGCCCCTTATGACAATGGACCCAACTGCTCCTGAGCCTGCCCCATTCTCCTCATGGGGACTGGGTACTCCTCAGGCAGTTATCTTCTAAGTCTCTAGAGCCCCGGTGGACAGGACCCTACACGCTGTGATCCTCACCACTCCTTCAGCTGCCAAGCTCCTGGGACATCAGTGCTGATACCACTTCTCCAGGCTCAAGTGGGCACCTACCCAGGACAAATGGTCTGTACAGCAGCTGGGTCCCTCCACCCTCCAGTTTTCCAGAATGTTCATGATGTTAAGCCTATCTGCTCTTGTGTCTTGCTCACTCACCTTTGTCTCTTTTGTACAATGAAGGCACACCTCCATTACTTTCTTACTGGCAATCTTCACTCTTCCCATGGCTAGTCCTGTTCATAGGGCCAGTGTAATAATCTATTTTTTTCTTCCTAGCAACTTACCTTCTCCACTTCCTCCTGGAACCAATTCCTGAAGTCTCCAGGGTAACAGTTAACTGAATCCTTCTTCACCCATAACTCCCACTGAGCACGAGCTCACTGACTCCTGACTCTGCCTCCCCATGTTGTACCATGCCAATAAGAAGTAGCCAGATTTGAACCAGCAACTATATACCCAAAAAGGTCAGGAAGTTTGGCTAGGACTTCTAGCTCCCTCTTGCTTGATCTGGAAAGCCCCATTCCTCTCTCTCCAAACCCCACCCTCTCAGAAAATCTCCAACAAAGAAAAGGCACCCAAAAGCCAAGTTTCCCATTCTTGTCAACTATGGCGGCTCCTCCCCTTAAGTTACCAGCAGGCCAAGTCCTTGCCTAAAGTGTACCATACATGGGCACAAACCCAGCTTATGGAGGGCACATCATCACCCCTTGCCTACAGGGTATTTAAGCTCCCTGCTTTAGTTCAGGCATATGACTTCTCCTGCCTCTTCTCCCACCTGGATCTCTGGAGGCTGGAGAACTCACCCAGGAGTTGCTTTGCTCAAAATAAACCTGTTCTTTTTACTTTTTCAATTCAGCTTGATCTGGCTTACTGCTACTGAGGTACAGAAAACCTATTAAAAGCCGGGCGGTGGTGGCGCACACCTTTAATCTCAGCACAGAGCCAGGTAGATCTCTGTGAGTTCGAGGCTAGCCTGGTCTACAAAGCGAATTCCAGGACAGCCAGGGTTGTTACACAGAGAAACCCTGTCTCAAAAAAAAGAAAGAAAGAAAGAAAGAAAGAAAGAAAGAAAGAAAGAAAGAAA
>CABHPR010129259.1:0-10156 GCA_902168415.1 Peromyscus melanophrys
AAAAAAAAACTGCAACAGAAAGGCACCTGGAAAGTAGGCTCAAGTCACTCTCCTTGTTAGTGTGACCAAGTTTTTGAGACACCATCTCCTTTAGCCCAGCCTGGCCTCCAACTTAACATGTATCCGAGGCTGAACTTGAACTCCGATCTTCCTGCCTCTACCTCCCAGGTTCTGGGATTGTAGGCATGTGCCACACCAGGTTTACTCTTTCTGCTGTTTATGTTGCGACAGAGTTTCACTAAATTGCCCAAGCTGGCTTTGAACTCACTTTGTAGCTCAGGCAGGGCTTGAACTTGTGATCCTTATGTCTCAGATTCTCAGTAGCTGCCAGTACCATTTGGCACCAACAGGGCTGGCTAAAAGTTCGTTGCTGAGGAGTCTTAATTCAGAGAGCCTCTCACTAATATGCTGTTTCTCAGCTAAGCCTATTAACTGCATTTTCTCTTTTCCGTTTTCTTTCCCATGCTGGCCAACGTCCGGCATGCTTTCATGGTCACTCTGGGCTTCCTCTGAAATTCTTCTTCCGCCAGCCTCTGCTTGCTGACCTGCACTGTCAAGATTCACAGCTCATCTTCCCTGTTGTTTTCTCCCAAACTCTGTTAGTAAAACTGTCCCCAAGCTCAAAAAAAACAAAGAAAAGACACCAAAATACAGCTCCAAAGAATTCCTCCTGGTATCTAGCGTTGTTGAGAAAAAGAAATAGTCGGAATGACAAAATGTCTTTGGCTTGAGGGAGATAGAATTTTATAATTCTTTTAAATAAAAATTTCCTTTAGTTTTTATGTGGATATAATTTTTGAAAATATTAAATTATATTAAAAGTTTTGCGGCTCTTTTGGGAGTGTGGGATGTGTTCCCTCCAGCCCTTATCCCAACACTGAAGTTCCAGACACTCAAGGCCTGGTCCACTTTTACACGGTACTGAGAATTGGAACTGAGGCAGAAAGCGTTCTTGCTTACTGATTCATCTCCCCAGCCCTTGTTTTAGGTTTTGAGACAAAGTCTCAAAATAGCCCAGGCTAGCCTTGAACTTAATATGTAGCTGAGTATGACCTTGAACTTCTGATCCTCCACCATCTACCTCTCAAGTGCTGAGGTTACAGGCATGACCTAATACTCTCTAATCTTTTTTCGTGAACTTTACTGAAAGGTATTATTGTCGCTAAGATTCATCTATGTTGCCCCAGCTGGCTCTGATAACAACCTGTTCTAACAACAACAACAACAACAACAACAAACCACTACCTGAGGACACCACAAGAACTACTCAATCCCCTGAGCAGTGCTGAAGAACTCAATGCCACCTCTTGAAGGTCTCATCAAGAACTAAGTCTTTACACAAGAACCTTGGAGGACACACCACATCCACACTGTCACAGTCAGACTTCAAAAATGTTTTTGAGACTAGACCCCTCAATGCTGGAGTTACAGAAGTAAAGAGCCATGTCTTACTCTGCTTTCCATTGTATGGGAGGTGCACACAGCTAAAACACTATTGGGTACAATTTACACAGTCTTTAATAACTATGCGCTGGGAGCCATCCCCTGACGAGGACAGGTCCTAGCAGAGGAAGTATGGAGTTGGCAGGGGAAGGAGAGAGCCAAGCATGATGGTCGGGAGAATCTTGCAGCCTGACGGACTAGCAGCCAGAGTGCTTTCTTATTTATACAAAATTTAGTAAGTAGGGATAGATTCATGTTGTTCCAAAACATAGATCACATCATTTTTGGTTTTGGACATGTGTTTCACTTTTTCTTGCTCATCTTTTAGTCATCATTGGTAAATTATGACAGAACAGAGTTATCATTTCCAATCATTTTCCCTCAAGTTTTGACATCATTGATGAAGAGAGTTATCATTTTACTCATTAACCCATAACCCAATTTTTGAGAATCTAGAGGCGTATGACAGCCTGTGCTCAGGCTGGTAGCTTTGGTTGCTTCAAGGATGCTAGACCAAAACAAAATCTTTATTTTTTTTTCCAAAACAAAATCTTGAAGCCAGCCCACACATATTGCCATGTCTCAAGCAATATATTATTAACTCTTAAAGGTCAGAATGCCCAAGAAAAGTCCTCAGGCCAAAGCTGCTGCAGTTATTATTCAAATTCTGACATGGTAACTTCAGCTAATCTACCTTGGTTGCTGTATATGCCACATAATTGTCGGAGTGTATAGTGGGAAGAGGTTTGCAGTCTAAACTGTGGCCAACTCCTCTAGCCCACCAAATCTTGTTGACCTTTTTGAGTGTACCTTTTTTATTATCTTGTTCCTGAGTAAGTACAGGGACAGATATTTCAAGAATGTCTCACAGCCTCATGAAGAGAACTCTGGCTTCTTCGTGTGTGTCACAACCTCCAGGGTGTGAGGAAGACCTTCAATTAGATAAGATATCTCCCTAAAAGTGGGAGGGGTAGTGTGTTCAGGACTTTCCTTGGGCGTCTTAGAAGCAACACTCCTGGAAGAATGCATAAAAGATGCATAAGAATTTTTCCATCAGCCAGGCGGTGGTGGCACACGCCTTTAATCCCAGCACTCGGGAGGCAGAGGCAAGCGGATCTCTGTGAGTTCAAGGCCAGCCTGGACTACAGAGTGAGTTCCAGGATAGGCTCCAAAGCTACACAGAGGAAACCCTGTCTCGAAAAACAAAACAAAACAAAACAAAAAAGAAAATTTCCATCAATCCAATATCCCCAAATTATACAAATCTTAAAAGTCTCCCAAGTATGCAACAGGTAGAGACAAAAACCAAAGATGGCATGGCGGCCATCATGTGGCTTGGCTCTGCGGGGTCCTTGTCAGGCAACTGTGCTGGCTTTATGACTTTGGCTGTTCCCATCAGATACGGCTGTGCCAACTACAACAAAAAAATTAATTATGAAAAGCTTGATCATGCCAGGCACAGAGACACATGCTTGTAATCCCAGCATTCCCAAGGCTGAGGCGGGAAGACTTATGTTTGGGGCAGCCTGGTCTGCACAGCCAGTTCTAGGCCAGCTAACACTACATAGTGAGACTTTGTCTCAAAAAACAAGAAAAACAGTGTTACATTTGAGTTCCATCCCCAGCAGTACGTACACCTGGCATGTGGCCCATCCCATTAATTACCATTAATCCTAGAATTTAAGCTGTAACATCGGGAGGATCAGAAGTTCAAGGTTGTTCTATGCTACGTGCCTAAAACATCAAACAAAGAGAGCCCCAAGATGGCTCAGAGGGTAAGGCCATGTAAGCCTGGTGACCTGAATTGGACCCCTGGATCCACCTAATGGTAGAAAGATAGAATTGACTCCCAAAAGTTAGCCTCCGACCTCCACAGGAGTTCTGTAGCATGTACACCTCTCTCATGATGCATACACAAATAATAAGTTAAACAATATTCAAACAAACAAAACCAAAAAGGAATGTAGTCACAGGAAGCCTAAATGATTCAAACTCCTTCTCTTTGTCTTTATCAGTCACCAGCAAAACACAGGTACACTACAAGGCTGTATTTTAATATGTAGTCAGCTCTCTATACCTGCAGCCTTTTATACTCATGTTCAACAATGTAGATTGAAATACTCAGAAAAATATATGTGTTGGGTGTGGTACAAGCCTATAATCACCCCAATTTGGAGGAAGAGGTAAGAGAATTCAAGAGTTCAAGGCCAATTGCAGGAATATATTGAGTTCGAGGCCCACCTGAGCTCCACGAGGCTGTGTTGAAGGAGGAGGAAAAGGAAAAGAAGAAAAAGGATGCCATGTTGCCATGGGCCTGCAATCCCTACCCTGGGGAGGGTGAGGCACAGAGACACTCCGTCTTCAAAAACCAAAAGAGAAAAACAGCTGTAGCAGCAGCAGCAGCAGCAGCAGCAAAATGGTGTCTGCACTCAACATGCAGTCTACTTCTCTTATTATTATTTCCTTTTTTAAAAAAAGTTATTTATTTTTATTTTATGTGCATTGGTATTCTGCCTGTATGCATGTCTGTGTGAGGGTGTCAGATCTTGTAGTTACAAACAGTTATTAGCTCCCATGTGGGTGCTGGGAATTGAACTCATGACCTCTGGAAGAGCAGTCAGTGCTTTTAACCACTGAGCCATCTCTCCAGTCCCTTATTATTATTTCCTAAACAACGCAACAGATATTTGTATGACACTGATACCATATTAGATATTATAAGCAATCTAAACGTGACTTAAAGTACTGGGGAGCCAGGCATGGTGATAAACCTTTAATCGCAGCACTTGGGAGACAGAGGCCGGAGAATCCACAGAAGCTCAGACCACCTTTGGTGACTCACAGCTTGGGAGGTAGAAGCAGAGTGTGGTCCCTGTGTTCAATAGCCTGGCCCACATAGTGAGTTCCAGCACAGCCAAGGCCACACAGTGAAACCCTGTTTCAAAACAACATGGCCAAAGAACGAATCAGAAAGTAGAAGCTGTAGCTACACAAGCCTTATGATCTGAGTTCAATCCCTGGAACCAACATGAGAAAACTGGGAGTCCGGAGAGCTGACTCAGCAGTTAAGAGCACTGTCTGCTCTTCCAGAGGACCTGAGTTCAATTCCCAGCACCCACATGGTGGCTCACAACAGTTTATAACTATATTCCAGCCTATCTAGTCTAAGAATTTCACCATAACTCTGTCTCCATCTCCCACCTCTTGTAGGAGTGATGGGATTGTAGATGAATAACACGTCTAATTTTTTTTAGATTTATTTATTTTTATTTTATGTGTATGGATGTATTGCCTGCATGTATGGCTATACACCATGTGCATGCAGTACCTAAGGAGGCTAGAAGAGAGCATTGGGTCCTCTGGGTCTGGAGTTACAGACTGCCTCAAAACAAGGTGGAAGGAGAGAACCAACTCCAGCAGGGTTGTTCTCTTACCTCAGTATCATGCTGTAGCGCAGGCATGTCCACACTCACACACACACAAAATAAACTAAAGCAACAATACAGTATACAAGAGAACATGCATGGATGTAAATGTTACACACTTTTATGTAATGTGCAGAGAGTGTGTACAAACATCATACCATTTTATATAAAGCTCTGGCATGTTACATCTGCAATGATCAATCTCTCAGGTTCCCTATATGTTTAGATTTGCTTTACTGGTACCAGGGATGGAACCCACAAATGCCAGGCAAGTACCCTGACAACTGAGCTGTATCCTCAGCCCCCATGCTTTTAAAATCTAAGCCACGATTTTAGAGATATCTGAAAAGACACAATTAAAGTCTCACTTTTTTTTTTAGTTTGATGGTGTTTGTTACATATTATTAAAAGTTCTATATAACTAGAGATGTAAGGATAACCAGGTCTCCATGAACCAAACAGACTAAAACTGAATAAATCCAGGCTGTGTTCAATAGCCTGGTCCACATAGTGAGTTCCAGCACAGCCAGGCTACACAGTGAAACCCTGTTTCAAAATAACAGGGCTGAAGAAATGAGTCATCAGGTAAAAGCTGTAGTTCTATATAGCTAGAGTTACAAGGGTGATTCTTATTTATATTTGTGAAAGTACACAGGATAGATTTAATTAGTTATATTTCAAATTAAAAGGCAACTTCAAATAAACAGAATCAATACAGTTCTGCTCTGGGCATCTTAAACATTTAGTGTTTTTATTTATTTGGTTGTATTTCACCTCCGTTCACTTTCACTGTAACAGCTCTAGTCTCCTGTTACCTTAATTCATCCCTTTAAATGTGCTCAATATCTTCCTTGGCATCCTGTTAAGAACAGTATATCTTTGCCAAAAGACAAAATCACAACAATTTTTATTTCAGACTAATGGCTGTTTTGATGGTTTAGGAATTGAGGCAGACTTCATCCTACAAAATTAAGGAGAGCTTCCACTCAACAATAGACTAACCAAAAGTTGCTTGTTTTGTTTTGTTGGTTTTGAGAGAGAGTCTTGAACAGCCTAAACTAGCCTCTAAACTTGATGTTGCTGAGGCTGGCCTTGAACATCTGATCCTTCTGTCTCCACCTCTCCAAGTGTTCGGATAACAGGCTTGCACCAACATACCCAGCTGGTTTTTGAGATAGGGTCTTCCTGTGTAGCTCCAGGCTATCCTCAAACCGGATCTTCCTGCCTCTACCTCCCTAGCTGCTGGATTATGGGCCTGAACCACCTTACTGGTTTGCACTGTATTTTGTTTCTAGAGACTGGCCTCAAGCTAAGTGATCCTCTGTCTCAGACTTCAGAGTAGCCAGGACTACAATTGTGTACCACCACACCCACCAAATACCGAGAATTTGAAGTCTCTGTAACCAGAGTCTCCATGAACCAAACAGACTAAATCTGAGTAAACCAAAGCATGAAGATAATACCTGTTTGCTATGGTTTGAATGCCCACCCTAAAAGTCATCTTGAAATGTAGTCTCCATTTTGAGGTGTTTGGAGGTTGGAATATAGGCCTAGGGAGATGGTTCAGTGGATGAGAGACTTACTGTGCAAGCATAAAGACCAGGATTCAGATCTCTAACACCCACATAAAAGTCAAGAGGACATGTAGAACCACCTACAACCCCAGTGCTTGGGAAGCCCTGAGGCAAACTGCTAGCCACACTAGCTGAATCAGAAACTTTTCCGAGTTTATTGAGAGACCCTGCCTCAGTAAATAAAGAGGAGCGTGGTGAAGGAAGACACCTAGTATTAACCACACAAATGTGTATGTGCACCCCCACAGTGCACCCCAAAATGAGAACAGGCATACAAACATGTTCACCACATACACACACACAAACACACACACACACACACACACACACACACACACACACACACACACACACACACAGAACCACGCAGAAGAAAACAAAAAAGAGGGTGGAGTCCTAAGCTCACTCTACTTGGGAAACCTCTGGGAAGTAATTAGAGTTAAATAAGGCCTTTATAAGAGACACCTGATATAGAACGCTCTGTTTCACCTCGTGATGCCTTGTACTGCCTTTGGCCTTTGAAGAGAGGCTCCACCAGAAAGAAGCAACCACCAGATGTAGCTTCCCAGTTTTAACTAGGCTTCAGAACCCTGGGCCAAATACACTTTTCTTCTCCTTCTCCTTTGTTTCCATTTTTTGAAACTGGGCAGCTCTATGTAGTCTAGGCTAGCCCTTAACTCATGTTGATCCTCTTGCTGACTATAAGCATAGGTCATCATATCCAGCTCCTTTTTTTCTTTAGAAATCGGTCATTCTGTGATACTTGTTTATAACAACAACACATGAACTAATGCCCTCATTTTTGAGACAGGGTCTTGGGGTGTAGCCCAGGTATGGGGCCAGGAGTGGTAGCACACATGTGTAACCTTAGCATTCAGGAGGTGAAGGCAGGAAGATCACAGTTTGATGCTAGTCTGGGCTACACAGTGATTTGAAGGTGTGGGGTAGGACTTCTTAAACTTTTTCCACTCATGATGTCTTTTTATCCAAGAAACTAATTAATTTTGAGACAGGGTCTCTTTATGTAGCCCTGACTGTCCCAGAACTTGCTAGGTAGACCAGATGATAGCCTTGAACTCCCAGAGATCCTCCTGCCTCTGCCTCCTGAGTACTGACATTAGAAGTGTGCACTGCCACCACACCTGGTGCTTAAGAAATTTTTAAATGACCCAAGTATCTAGCTATATAAAATAAGTATCCAAATTAAACATTTACTTGCAATATTTCATAAAAAAGTTTAAAAATTAATTTTCTTTGGTATCTATCTTTAAATTATATACTTATTTGCTTATTTATTTATTTGCTTTCTTTTGAAACAGGGTCTTGTGTAACTCAGGCTGGTCACTGTGTAGCCAGGCCTGGTGACAAATGCCTTTGTTCCCAGCATTTGGGAGGTAGAGGCCGGCAGATCTCTGGGAGTTCAGGGTAGCCTGTTCTACAGAGTGAGTTCCAGGACAGCCAGGGATCTGTTACACAGAGAAACCCTGTCTTGAAAAACCAAACCAAAATAAATACATAAATAAGCAAAATAAGTCCCTGTGTAGCCAAGGCTGGCTCTAAACTCCCGATTCTCTGCCTCTGCCTCCCAGGTGCTAGGATTACAGGTATGCGCCATCGTGCCCAGCTAATTTCAACATTTATTCAAACTTTAAGCCGTTCTCATTCAACGCTCATGGAGCATTGAGGAGGAGGTGGGAGCAGAAAGAATGTAAGAGCTGGCAGATGGGGAGGAGAGCTGTGAGATGCTGACTTCTGGAGACGGCATGGCCAGTGCACACATCAGCTCACAGCAGCCAGGGCCATCTGCACAATACCAAGTGGTCAACAATCCATCGTGAATGAGGGAGGGGCCCGAGAGGCCCACTCTTGGAAGGAGAGCCATTGGCCATTGATGCTGCTGGAGAGTCACTCTTTGTGGGAATATGGCCCAGTGGGTGGCCTCATACTCATGCCCATACAGGCAACACTAATTAGACTCAGGGGGTTATTAATACCACACCAAAAAAAGAGACATTTGGGGCCTTTAGAGGGAGTTAAAGGGAAGCAGTGGATGGCTATGGTCAAAATACATTGTGTAAATGTGAAGGCTGGAGGGATGGTTCAGCTGTTAAAAGCACTTGTTGCTTTTGCAGAGGACCTGGGTTCAATTCCCTACATGGTGATTTATAACCATCTGTAGCTGCAGTTCCCTGGGATCCAATGTCCTTTTCTTTTCTTTTTTTAAATAATTTATTTATTTTTATTTTATGTGCATTGGTGTTTTGCTTGCATGTATGTCTGTGTGAGGCTGTCAGATCTTGGAGTTACAGACAGTTGTAAGCTGCCATGTGGGTGCTGGAGTTGAACCTGGGTCCTCTGTAAGAGCGGTCAGTGATGTTAACCACTGAGCCATCTCTCCAGTCCCCAATGTCCTTTTCTGGACTCCAAGGACTTCTAAGCACACACATAGTGCACATAGGCAAAACACACATAAAATAAATAAATCTAATAAAATAATACATTGTATAATACAATGTATATACTTTTCAATGTATATATATTTTCAAAAAAATGAATAAAATATATTTAAAAAAACACACCAACACACACACATAGAGTAAATGATAACCTAACTAAAATCTTCTTTGCTTACCCTTCCCCCCTTCTTTTTGGTTTCCTTATCTTGTGTGTGGGGGCGTTTATGCATGGTACAGCACATGTGTGGAGATCAGAGGACAATTTGCAGAAGTCTGTTCTCTCCTTCCTCCATGTGGGGCCCAAGATTGAAGTTGGGTCTTAAGGTTTGTCAGTTTACCAATTTGTTTTCTTTTTCTTTCTTTCTTTTCTTCCTTCCTTCATATCTCTCTCTTTCTCACTCTCCCTCCTCCCTCCTCCCTCTGTCTCCCCTCCTCCCCACTCCGTGTCCCCCCTCACCACCACCACACTCCAGGTTCTCTCTGTATAGCCCTGGCTGACCTAGAATTTGCTATGAAGACCAGACTGGCCTCAAACTCACAGAGATCCACCTGTTTCTGCCTCTGCCTCCCGAGTGTTGGGATTAAAGGTTTGAGACATCATGCCCAGAGGTTTGATTTCTGAGATGGGTCTCATGTAACTCAGGCTGGACAGGAGATCACTATGGAGCTGGAGATGACCGTAAGCTCCTGATCCTCCTGCCTCCACCTCCTAAATTCTGGGAATACATTTATGCACAGCCAAGCCTGGATCTTTTGTTTACTTTTATTTATATTTGTTTTAAATTTTATTTTATTTATTATAGGATAGCACTTTGCTTAACAGCCCAGAGTGATCGTGAACTCACAATCCTCCTGCCTCAGCCTCTTGAATGATGGGATTATAGGTGTGTTTCTGCTCTTACAACTCCCACCTATGCAGGGAATTAGAGGCACAGGACCTAGACCAAATACCCACCACTGTCAGTGACAACTTTGCTGCTCTCTCAGGTACTCCGATGAGCCTTTTATCCATCCCTCCTCTTTCCTTGCCCTGTCCGTTCTTCCCCTCTGCCCAGCACCTAGGAGCAGAGGAATGCTGCTGGGAGATGAGCAGTAGAGCAGTCTCACCTGGTCTTTGTTACTAAGATGTGGCTTTGGATGTCTCAATGCTACATTGCTCACAAACTCAGTTTCAGGAGCCTGGGACCTACAGTGGCCCAGCAATCTCCGGGATTATAGACACTAGCCACCATAATGAGCTGCTTCTGCTTCTTCTTCT
>CABHPR010129259.1:10256-26414 GCA_902168415.1 Peromyscus melanophrys
AAGGAAGGAAGGAAGGAAGGAAGGAAGGAAGGAAGGAAGCAAGAAACAGGGTTTCTCTGTGCAACAATCCAGGCTGGCCTCAAATTCACTGATATCCACATTTGCCTCCCAAATGCTGGGATTAAAGGCATATGCCACCAATGCCTGTCTTTCATGATCATCTTAAAAGTATCAGAAACCTGGGTTTTTCAGAGTTCTTCCTAAGAATGGCCTTAAATACACAGTATTTTCATGTTATAATTATCTATAAAGTGACTGTTTTTTGTTTGTTTGCTTTGGTTTGGCTTTTTGTTTTGGGTTTGTTTTGAGACAAGGTCTCACTGTGTAGACCTGTTTGGCCTAGAACTCATGAGATCTGCCTGCCCTTGCTCAATACATTCATGATTTCTGGACACATGTATTTCCTCATAGAACAATTCTATTCTATCCATATTCACTAACAGAACCAAATGTGGAATATTATTTTAGGATGTGTTACATTTGTTTATGCTGTGGAATATTTGTTTAATGATGCAAAGACGTGTTGCATTCTTTTGTGTTGCATTTGTTTACCTTGGTAAAGCTGTGTTGCTTTGTCTGCCTAAAACACTGATTGGTCGAATAAAGAGCTGACTGGCCAATAGCTAGGCTGGAGAGAGAAATAGGCAGGGCTGCCAGACAGAGAGAATAAATAGGAGAAATCTAGGGAAGAGAGGGTTGAGCAAGAGAAAGAGAAGAGGAGGATGCCAGGGGCTGCCAGCCACCCAGCCACACAGCCAGCCATGGAGTAAGAAAGAATAAAAGATATATAGAATAAAGAAAGATAAAAAGCCCAGAGGCAAAATATAGTTAAAGAGAAACAGGATAACTTAATTAGAAAAGCTGGCTAGAAACAAGCCAAGCTAAGGCCGGGTATTCATAAGTAGGAATAAGTTTCTGTGTTTTTATTTGGAAGCTGGGTGGTGGACCCCCAAAGAATACAAAGAACTAACTATAGCCAAACTTATTTAGTTTCCTTATGTCATCTAAAAACAAGATGTTAAAGCAATTAACACTTCAGTAATTTAACTTAGAAATGAGTTAGCCAAGTTGAGCCTCATGGCACACTCCTGTAATCCCAGCTAGTAGGGAGGCTGAGGCAAGAACCTTTAAAGTTCAAAGCCAGCTGAAGCTTCAGAACGATTTCAACTTAGTGAGACCTTGTCTTAAAATAAAAAGCAAACAAGAGAGCTGGACATGAGGCACACACCTTTAGACCTAATACTCAGAGGCAGAGGCAGGAGGATCTCTGGAACTTTTAAGCCAACATAGTGAGTGCCAAGACAGCCAGGGATACATAGAGAGATCTTGTCTCAAAAAAAAAAAAAAAAAAAAAAGGAGCTGGGAGATGGCTCAGCAGTTAAGAGCACGTGTTGCTCCTGGGTTCAGCCCCAAGGACCCACATAGCGGCTCACAAACATCTGTAACTCCAGTTCTAGAGGACCCGAAACCCACTTCTGGCCTTGGACACTGCACATACATGATGTAAGATATTCATGCACACAAAACACTCATATACATAAAATAAAAATAAATAAAATCTAACAAAAAGACAAAGGGGATTAACAGTGAAGCTGAAAATGTCCTGTCACCCAGTGACAGCAAAGCCATCACACATCACCCTGCAGCCTCACACATCCTCACATTTGTGGCTAGGCTCCTATAAAGTCACAGCACTAAGTCACGGCACGTTTGTGAACACGCAATTATGTACCGTATATAATACTTGATAATGACCATGTTATTTGGTTTACATATTTACTACACTATGGTTTTTATTTATGTATTAAATTATACTTTTTATCATTATCTTAGAGTGTATTCCAACTTACTCCATTTTATTTTACTTTCTTGTTTTTTGGAATTTTTTTTTTTTTTTGAGATAGAGTCTCATTTTGCCTAGGCCGCTCTTGGACTCCACCTCAAAGTGCCAGGGTTATAGGAGTGTGCCGTGTATCTACACTCATTTCCTGGTTAACAAACGTTTGCAGTGTTCATCATGTCACACTGCCTGCAATCTCATAGATCTCACATTTACCAAGAGTCCTAACTAAATCAAGAGGCCATGTCAGCGCTGTGCACTTGGCTTAGCAGGTAAAGGTCCTCGTCGCCAAGCCTGCAGACCTGAGTTTAATCCCTGAAATCTACAACCTGGAAGGGAAGAACTTACTCTCAAAAGTTGTCCTCTGGCTTCCACATGTCCCATGCACGTACATGCCCATACACACACACAGTCAGACAATAAAAAAGAAAAGTCCGTGTCAAATAACTGACCTATATCATCTGGGTTTGTGCAAATATACAATGTTTGAATAAACATTTAACAATGTATTTCTCAGAAGTTTTCCTCATTAACAAGTGACATGTGGTTATAGTTTATTTACTAAAGTTTTACCCAAGTCACAGGAAGTAAAATGTAATTCAGTCCATTTCTATTTTTCTGGGATAATTACATCACTGTTTTTCTTCACCTTTATTCCCCCCATTTAATTGTTTTGTAGTGGGAATGGAAGCAGTATTACAGAGGCTTATGTAGACTAGACTACCTCCTAAGTGCTGGATCATGGACCTGGATCTCCATCCCTTATTTCTTCTTTAAACTCATGTTTTGTTTGGCATTACTGGTGATCAAACCCAGGGCCTCCGGATGCTAGGATCAGAGTTCTACCACTGAGCTACTGACTGAACCTGCTTAAATTTCATTTAAATCCAATAAAACAGTTTTTTGTAAGTTTTTCATCATTAAGGTAGAAAATACCATCTATGTAATACGGATATAGACATATCAAAACCAACAGCTCTTACAGCAGTCATTAAGATTTTTTTTTCATTTACTGCTTTCCAAGTAGTTTCTCTTCACCTTTCAGAGTATCAACCTTCCAATCACCCATTCGTTTCCCTAAGGAATTCTTAGCTAGGCAAGTCTAAATTTGTACCTCCAAATGGACGACTCTGAGGTGGAGGAGCATCTACAGCTCGGAGACTCAGAGAGAGAATTCATCCTTTCTAACAAAGCACATACGGTAGGGTGCCTGCTACCAGAGGTCAAGTTTACTTAGGCTTTGGCACCAACTCTTAGGTCTAAGTGGCCCAAAGATCATCGGGTGGGCAAAATATCCATTTCCACTCAAACTAGATCGGGAGATTTTTCCTGATTTCCTTGAGGTTTCTCTCTGGGGAGGAGCTCTGAACTGGAGCCCTGCCTTGAAGTGAGTCCAAGAACCTGGCACCTGTTTCTAGAAGTCTTTTGAAGAACACTTCTTCATCCTGGTGGTCGTGCATGACCATTATGTGGCCAGCCTAGTGTCTAATCCCAAAACCAGTGCCCCGCTCACAGGAAGTGTGTCTATACTGGCAGATGCCCTTGTGGGGTAGCCTGTGTCTGACTTGTTCCTATCATGACAGCTATACTCTAGGAGAGTTTCCAGTAGGAAGAAAGGTCAGCTCATGTGTCAGTCAGCCAAGTCGCAAGAGAGCATTCAAAACGGACACAGAGACAACAGAAATCAACTTCACTACAGATTTACAAAGGAAGTAAAAATGGACGGGCTTCAAGAAAATTCAAAAGCCCATTCAACGAAACCAGCTGTGAAGACATATTTTGGAGACCAATTTAGTTAGATATGTGACTTTCCAGTTTGGCTTGTTTCTTTTCTTTTTTTATTTTTTATTTTTTCAAGACAGGGTTTCTCTGTGTAGTCCTGGCTATCCTGGAACTCACTCTGTAGACCAGGCTGGCCTTGAACTCAGAGATCCGCCTGTCTCCTGAGTGCTGGGACTAAAGGTGTGCACCACTACCACAAGGCAGCTTCTGTTTCTTAACGGGATTATTGCTGAGTTCATGGTGGATGGAATCCATTAAGGAATAAGGCACATGAAGTTTTTTTTGTTGTTGTTTTTTGTTTTTTGTTTTTTGTTTTTTGTTTTTCGAGACAGGGGCCTATCCTGGACTAGCTCTGTAGACCAGGCTGGCCTCAAACTCACAGAGATCCACCTGCCTCTGCCTCCCGAGTGCTGGGATTACAGGCGTGCGCCACTAATGCCCAGCTATATGAAGTATTTTCAATGCCTGCACTCAGCATAGAAATTTCTGGAAAAATCTAGGGCACACAAAGCATTTTCAATGCCTGTACTCAGCATGGAAATCTCTGAAAATTCTGCATGACCAGAGGGTCTAACGTGCTTGTGAATGTTATGTGAGTGTGTGTGTGTGTGTGTGAGTGTATGTGTGTGTGTGTGTGTGTGTGTGTATGTGGTACATGTGAGGGTGCCTTCCAGGGCCAGAAGAGGGAGTTGGATCATCTGGGGCTGAAGTTAGAGGTGGTTGTTAATTGACCAAAGTGTGTGCTAGGCACTGAACTCAAGTCCTTTGGAAGAATAGTAAGTACTCTTAATCTTGAATTTTTGATCCTCCTCCTTCTACCTCCAGAGTGCTAGGATTACAAGCCTATGTCAAGATGTTGGGTTTACATGGTGCTGAGTTCAAACTCAGGGTTTCCTGCATGCTAGGTGAGCACTCACTCTACCAACTGAGCTGCATACATTCCTGGCTCTTAAATGCACTTACATGTTTGGGTGTTTTGCCTGCATGTATGTGTAGTGCTCCAAGTGGTACCTGCCGAGGCCAGAAGAGGGCATCGGAGCTCTTGGAACGGGAGTTACAGGTGTGAGCCACTGTATGGGTACTAGGTATTGAACCCAGGTCTTCTGTAAGAGCAGACAGTGCTCTTTATCACCCCTTTAAACACACTTATTTTGGTTTTGGTTTTTGGAGACAGGGTTTCTCTGTGTAGCCTTGACCATCCTAGCACTTGCTCTGTAGACCAGGCTGGCCTCAAACTCACAGAGGAATTAAAGGTGTGCACCACCAATGCCTGGCATTTTTGTTTTTGTTTTCAGACATTTTCTTGAGGTTGGCCAGCACTATCCCATTCTGTGTCCAACTTATCCTCTCATGGTGATGGGTAGCAGAGTGTGAGGGGTAGCAGAGTGTGAAGGGATGATGGAGAGACCTCCAACCAGTACTTCTAGGTTTTTGTAATTTGTCAGAGAAAGAATTCAGATACAATTCACAATAAGGAATTGGGAAAATTTATTACAAAGCAAAGATGCATACTCAAGAGGTGAGTGTAGGCATTCTGTGTAAGTTACACTCAACAGAGTTTGAGGCAATTTTATTTGTTTTTGCCTTTTGGTCTTACTGTATAGCTCTGGCTGGCCTGGAACTCATTATGTAAACCAGAGAGGTCTCACAAATGCTGGGATTAAATACTTGTGCTACCACACCAAGCCTTTTATTGCTTGTTTGTTTGTTTTCTTCTTCTTTCTTTCTTTCTTTCTTTCTTTCTTTCTTTCTTTCTTTCTTTCTTTCTTTCTTTCTTTCTTTCTTTTTTTTAGTGGTGTCTCACTTTGTAGCTTTGGCAGACCAAGAAATTGTTATGTAGACCAGGTTAGCCTCAAACTTACGTTGTTCCTTCTGTCTCAGCCTCCCAAGTAGTGCTGGAATTACAGGCATGTGCCACCATACCTGGCCTGGGGGGGTGGGGGGCAGCATTCTTCCTAGATCAACTTAATGGTGGAGAGGATTCATCAGTTACGGTGGCCAAAAGGTGGTGCATTTCCATGATACGGACTACTCCTTTATATGGGGGTTTTCAGATGTTTCATAGAGTCAGACGTGTAGCGTGTGATGGGCACATTCACAACTGTTACGTTAATAAAGGATGGAACACTATTATAATGAAGCAAACAACAGTCCGTAGTGGGCCGCCATGTTGCTGTCAGCCGGTGCTGGCCAGAGCTGGTTTTTCGCGTTTGAGTCGTTACCTGCTGCCCTGCTGTAAGGCAGCTCGGCTGTTGCATCAGCCTTGAGCGGCGGGCTCTGCAGCTGCCTCTTCATGCTGGCCTGCCCGCTTCAGTGGCAGTCTTGCCCTTGGCCTCTGAAGGCATCAGGCGTGCAGGTGGTGAGCAGCCATACACACAGGCACGCACATGTACGCGTAAACGAAAATAAACCCTTAAAGCAAAACCAACTCTCCAAAAGCACAGAAGAGAGGAGAGGAAAAGAGAGAAGAGAGGAGAGGGGAGAGGAAGGAAGGGGAAGAGGGGAATAAAAAACATCAAAATTACCACTGAGGTAGGGAGGGTTGCGCCTAGAGCACAGGAGGACACCGGAGGTATTCAACGGTTAACCTAACAGTTCTGGGGCTCCTGGCAGGACAATGGGCAGAGGGCTGTCTTGTTTTTTTTTTTGTTTTTTTGTGTTTTGTTTGTTTGTTTTTTGTTTTTGTTTGGTTTTTTTTTGGTGGCAGGTCTAACAGCTCTTAAGCGCCCAAATTGTGCCCACCAGTCGAATTGTAGCTTTGGTTCTGAGATATTCTTGACCACCTTAGCTAATTTCATCTCACCTAAGCAGATAAGAAGACAAGAAGGAAAAAAGGACAGAAGACAGATACAGAGAAACTGGGGGAAGACAGGGAGGAAGTGGGGTGTGGGGAGGTGAAAGGGGCAGAGAAGAATGGCTTCTCAGCCTTTTGGCCAAGATCAAACGGAGAGGGTTTTCCGCCTCCTACAGCAATGCCAGTTACTGACAGTTTCTTTACTGTCTGTCCTGCTGCAGACATGGATTCTGCCAACAAGACTCGTTCCTATTTCTGCTGTCCCTTCTATTCTCGCCTGTGACTTGTCAGCCACCCAGAGCCCTCACAGCACAAAGGAACCCTCAGCATCTAACCCGAGACCGGAATGTTTTCTTAGGGCATAACCCAATTCTGCTTTGAGAGCCAAAAAGATTGAGGGTTTGAAGCAAAAAGAGCAGTCTGGCCCCACAGAAACTTACTGGGCACTCTGTGAGGACAGAGATGCAACAGGAATCAGCAGCATGGCCCCTGCATTGCTCAAGGTGTTGCAGAAGTCATCAGTGGTATCATTCAGATCCTTCACTGCCTCTAGGATCATCAAGGGATGAAGTTATAGCAATTTTTGTTAAAGATCTTATGGCTTCGTGATTTCTTGAAAGTTTGACTTGCTGATTGGGCAGACTCCAATCTATAGAATAAAATTACAGCTCCATTGAGCAATTGCAGGGATTTGAGCTTAGCTTTTGTTTTTGTTTGAGACGGGGTTTCACTCTGTAGCACAGGCTGGCCTGGAATTCACTCTGTAGCCTAGGCTAACTTACCTTTATTTGTATGAGAATCGTTTCAAAGAGGCTTTCTGTCAGTTGTCATGGGAACGCCTATAATCCTACAATCCCAGAACTCCAAAGCACATGCAGGAGTTCCAGGCCAATAACATAGTAAGATACTATCTTAGAAAAGCAAACACACCTAGGTATGGGGGCTCATCCTTATAATAATACAACACGTGAGAGTCTGAGGCCAGAGGATCACCAAGAATCCAAAGCCAGCCTGGACTATACAGGGATACTAGGTCAGTCGGTACCACAGAGTAAGAACCCGTCCCCAAAACAAACAAAGCAGAAATAAATAATAACAAAAGCTGACATCTTGCCAACATGAGACATCGTTTAGTGAAAACATCATGGAGGACAGGTGACGTGACCTGCCTGGCACAGGCAGCTACCCAATGGCAACCATACTTCTCAAAGGGGCAAGCGGGGGGGGGGGGGGTCCCTGGGGATGTAGCTCAATGGCAGAGTGCTTTCCTAGTATGTGTAAAGCCCTAGATTTATCCCAAGTGCTGGTGGGGGAGAGAAGAGTGGGCGGGGGAGAGTGGCTGGAGTGATGGTTCTGTTGGTAGGGTACCGGTGGTACAAGAACCCATGGAAAAGCAGGCAAAACAGTGCACATCTGTAACCCAACACCGGGTGGCGGATACAGGTCCTGAGGCCTAGTGGTCAGCACCTGCCCCCCTCAAACTCCAGGTGATGGTGCACACCTTTAATCCCAGAACTCAGGAGGCAGAGGTAGGTGGATCTCTGCGAGTTTGAGGCCAGCCTGGTGTACAAAGAGAGTTCCAGGACAGTCAGAGCTACATAGAGAAACCCTGTCTTGAAAAACCCAAGCTAAAACAAAACAAAACAAAACAAAATCCTCTAGGTTCAGTGAGAGACCTTATCTCAGAAGTGTAAGTGAAGGCCTTAGAGGATGACCTCTGGCTCACATATGTGTGTGTGCATGTGCAATTACTCCCATGTGTGTTTACATACATATGACCATATGCATGTACATACACTGAATACATACACACTTCAGACAGAGGGGAGATGAGAGAGGGAGAGAGAAAAAAGAAAAGAAGAAAACATCTAAGAACAGCCTGGTCAACAGACTGAGTTCAAAGCCAGCCTGGGCAACTTTGTGAAACCCTGTCTCGAAATAAAAAATAAAAAGGTAGATAGGGCAGAGTACTTGGGAGGCTAAAGCAGAAATATTGGACGTGGTGGCGCACGCCTTTAATTCCAACCCTCAGGAGGCACAGGCAGGTAAACCTCGAGTTTGAGGCCAGTCTGGTTTCAGGATAGCCAGGGCTACATAGAGATCTTGTCTTAAATCAATTCTCCTGGTACCCAGTAGATGCCCTGCCCATTTCAAGAGCTCATAGCTGTTCAATTAACTTCTAAATACCTTGGATGTAGCCAGGCAGCATTGGCACATGCCTTTAATGTCAGCACTTGGGAGGCATAGGCAGGTGGATCTCTGAGTTCGAGGCCAACCTGATCTGTAGAGCAAGTTCCAGGAGAGCCAGGGCTACACAGAGAAACCCTGTCTTCAAAAACCAAAACCCAAACCAAACCAAACCACCTTGGATGTCCTACTGTGCTCTAAGCACAGTCCTCCTTATCTCAGTAGTGACTTTATTGCTCTGGTTATCCCTTTCCCCTGTTCTCCTCTCCTCTTTCTTCCTCTGTCCTCACACTCTTTCCTTTTTGGGGGAGGGTTGTTTTAAAGATTTATTCTTATTTTACATGTATGTGTGAATGCCTGCATGTATGTATGTGCACCATGTGCATGCCTAGTGCTATCAGGGACCTACGTGGCCATTAGATCCCCTGCTACTGGAGTTACCGGCAGTTGTGAGCCACCATGTGGGTGCTGGGAACCAAACCCAGGCTTTCTGTAAGAGCAACAAGCACTGCTAACTGCTGAGACATCTCTCTAGTTCCTGCTTTGTTCTGTTTGTGACTGGGTCTCATAAGCTCCAGGTGACCTTGAACTCACTGTGTAGCTCCAGCTGGTCTTCTGATTGCAGCAATACCCCTGATTCAGCCTCTCAAGTACTATGCTAAATTTACCTTTTTTTTTTTTTTTTTTTTTTTTTTTTTTGAGCTGAGGATCAAACCCAGGGTCTTGCACTTGCTAGGCAAGCACTCTACCACTGAGCTAAATCCCCAACCCCAAATTTACCTTTTTACTTTTTATTTGGAGACAGAGTCTCACAAAGTTGCCCAGGCTGGTTTTGAACTCATTCTGTGGTCCAGCCTGTTCTTGAATTCTTATTCTTCTTTCCTTTTATCTTCTCTCCTCTCTCCTCCTCTCTCTCTGTGTGTGGTGTAAGTACATGTCCGTATGAGTGTGTACATATGCATGGGAGTCCATGTATGTGTAAGTCAAAGGTCAACTTCCCACATCTCCACTTGTATTTCTGAGAAAAGGTCTCTCTGAACTGGAGCTTGCAGATTCAGGGAGGCTGGCTGGCCAATAAGCTTCAGGGATCCACCTGTATCAGCTCCCTCATATATATATGCATATAATCTATGTAAAAACTGGTATCTAGTGCAAATCAGGACAAACCCCTGCATTCTACATATTACTAACCACAATTTACTGGGTTACTTACAGGAATTTGGGTGAGGGGTTATCTATAGGAGCATGAGAGATCTTAGCAGGACTGTTCAATAGAAACTTGCAACAATAGGAAGTTCTAATTTTATATTGTTCAATATAGTAGTCACTAACCATGATCCTATAAAAATAATGACTTTCATTTTTATTCTTTTTTTGGTTTTTTTGAGACAGGGTTTCTCTGTGTGGCCCTGGCTGTCCTGGAATTCACTCTGTAGACCAGGCTGGCCTCAAACTCAGAGATCCGCCTGTATCAATATACAAAATGTAAAATATTTGAGACTAGTGGTTGTTCAAAGCAGACTCAACAATCCACCCTTTTTTTCCCATCATTTCTATACTATAGCCTCCCTTTTTCTCTTCAGAAAGAGATCCTTGAATCTGATCTTTGTTCAGTTTTTTTTTCTGACCATGACCAATAACAATTTGTAACCAATCCCCCTAAACAATGACAAACATCCACAAACCACCACATGACCAAAAACCACCCACCCCACCTTTTGCAGTGTGGGCACTGTGTTCTCTAGACTGCTTCCTGTTGTCTAAGGGTGCTGGCCTCTTTGTGAGACCCTGAGCAAATTAGGATAATGGTCACGTGCTGGCTAGCATAGTCTGTGAGACTGAACCCTCTCTGCCAGCAGCCCTGAAGCTGTTCTGGATGCAGAACTCTGAGGAAACTAACAGAGGCACTCTGAGAGGCTGACTCACCTGGGCCACCCATTATCATTGGTGTCCAGTCCCCTTGCCCTGAAAACACACAAACTTTCAAAGGTAACAAACATACCTGCATTAACACAAGTATGGAATGTGTGGTGTGCACAAGTCAGTTAAAGATGATTTTTTTGTTCTATGTTTGAGCAGGTAAACGGCATCTGTCAACTTTATAAGCCCTTTGGATTGTATAACCAAACTGTAATATAAATCTCTATCCACACCATATGAAAGGATGTCCTGTAGAATGTCTGGCAGTTTCTTCTACGAAGCAGGAACTTGAAGGACCATCTTGCCTTGCAAAGTTCAGCGGTCACCTTCCTATGGGTCCTGCATGTCCAGTTTATACAGCATCCTGTCAAGCAGTTGAGGCAAGGGCACCTTTTTGCCTAGTGGCTAACTTTTGCCACAAAGAAAGCAAACTCCATAATGAGTTTTTTCAATGCCCATCATCCTCTTAGGATCAGATTGGTGCTGCCAGGAGCAAACGTGTCTCACATCAACAGAATTCTAAGTTATCAAAACATTTAAATGCCATATTCTCTAGGTCTAGGAAGTATCTGAAGATTACCTATGCATCTGACATACATTTCTGTAAATCTGGAAAACCTAACTAACATAACTAGTTACCATGACAAGCATAGGTGACTATAAATCTTTAAGTCTTATCTATCTAAATAACCTAAGGATTAAGGCTTCCCATTAACAAGGTCAACAGTCTGTAAGCAGATGTACCGTATAGGGACAATGACCTCAAGTTTGTGACAATACACAAAATATATTAAACAGAGGTAGAAATATATAGTGCAATATACAATATGACAACAATATCCTTAATATGTATCAATATACAAAATATTCTAAACAGAGAAAACATACATATAGTATAACGAATATAATTTTACATTTGTATCAATATACAAAATATTTCAAACGGGAGTAGAAATATATGTACAACACATAGTTTTGTATTCGTATCAATATACAAATTATCTTTGAGAGACAAGATTTCACTATCTTGCCCAAATAGACCCTGAACTCTTAGACTCAAACAATCCCTCTGTCTCAACCTCCTTTAGCAGCCTGAACTACAAAATGCTTTACTGATTATTTTAAAATGTTTATTATAAAGTGTGGGGGATGACAGTTGATATAGTGCTTGTCTAACATGCCCAGCACCACATAAAATCAAGACTGGTGGCCTAGTCCTACAATCCCATCACTCTATAGACAGAGGCAGGAGGGTTAGAAGCTCAGAGTCATCCTCACCTACATTTCTAATTCAAGGCCAACCTGGGCTACATGAGACTCTGTTTGTTGTTGGGTCCCTCCTCCCCAGGGTTTCTCTGTGTAGTTTTGGTGCCTGTCCTGGATTTCGTGCTGTCGACCAGGCTGACCTCGAACTCACAGAGATCCACCTGGCTCTGCCTCCTGAGTGCTGGGATTAAAGGCGTGCGCCACTGCCACCCTACATGAGACTCTGATTTAAAACAAAAGACAAAAAAGGGAAGGAAGGAAAGAATAAAAAATCGCTAGTTTATCTTCTACCTACCAGTCTTGTGTGTATGTATGTATGTGGATGTACACCTATATGCACCCAATGAATTTAATTAAGGTTGCTTACAGGTGCATAGATGAGGGACTGTTTACAGGAGTGAGGCCAATTTATTTGTGCCTTGACTACTGTAGCAAATGTCTCTTTCCCCTGGAGAATATTAACTACCTATGTAGATCTTAGGGAAGAGTGAGGCTCAGTGGTTCTAGACCAGCCTCTACAACATAGACTATCTCTAGGGAAACGGAGGAGGAGACTAACACAGTGATTTATATCTTTGATCCCAGCACTCTGGCAGCTGGGGAGAAGGATTACAGGGAGTTTGTGGATAACTTGGAATACATAGTGAGTTTCAGGCCAGCCTGAGCTAGAATGAGATCCTGTCTCAAAACAAAACAAAACAAAACCAAGCCAGGCATGGCAGCAGACACCTTTAATCCCAGTATTCACGAGGCAAAGACAGGTGAGGATCTGTGACTTCAAGGACAACCTGGTCCTCGAAGTTCCAGTCAGCCAGGGCTACATAGTGAGACCCTATCTCTAGAAAACTGCTACAAGCTGCAAAATTATACAAAGTAGGATTTCGGCTGATTATGACAAGCTAATACCTGGAAGAAGCCAAGGGCCTTCCAGAGGCCAAGCTGAGGCTCAAGGAGCCTTGGTGATATTTGGCTTTTGATTATCAGTCATTTTCTGCTATGAGTTTCTTGTGTGCTATTGTAGCTTTTCCATCATTTATTGGGCACCATTTCCCCTCTACTAAAGGAATCTTTAGATAACCTTCTGTGCTAACAGCTATGCACAGCCAGAATCCCAGTTCAAGCCTCCCTGTAATTATCATCATCCGGCCAGGTCCATCCTCAGACGGAGTAAAGTACCTTATCAGAGATACCTCTGTACTCTCTAAGAACAGACTTAAGTGTCCAGACGCTTGAGAAGGCCTGGCGGATGTACCAATTAAGCTTAACTTCCTCCTTTCCCAAATCTTTCCTCTAGTTCCAGATCTCCCTTTAACTACCACCAGAGGCATCTAGCTGTACACAGGTTGCCTAGCGACCAAGCACACTTTACCCCACCCTGCAGAAAAAATGGCAGATAGCTTGGACAGATAGGAGCCACAGGAAAAAAGAAGACAGTTTTTTTTTTTCTCCCATTGACCTAGCAACTTACAGATTCTTAACATTCTCTACCAATCACGTTTAAGATTATAGTTGAGGCCGGGCAGTGGTGGTGCACACCTTTAATCCCAGCACTCAGGAGGCAGAGGCAGGCAGATCTCTGTGAGTTCGAGGCCAGCCTGGTCTACAGAGCGAGATCCAGGACAGGCACAAAAACTACACAGAGAAACCCTGTCTCGAAGTTAAAAAAAAAAAAAAATTATAGTTGAGCACATAAGATCCCTCTTCTTAGATATTACCTGAATTTAGCCTCTAGTTAATTCATTTCCCCATTAGTCACTTCCCTTTGAGGTTGCAAATGATAATTAACAATTACTGCCCCTCTTTGTGATTCTTATCGCCCCTCTGTTTGACCCTGGAAGCCTGGCTTTGCACTGCCAAGGGATAACTGCTTGTAAGTGTATATATATCAGGACGCCCAGGGCACAGGAGGATGGAGAAGATTTGGAAGAATAAATGACTGGACTAAGAGCTCTGTGTGCTGAGATTCTATTTCCTGAAAATAGTCCTCGCCGTTCGTAGTTCTCTCTCCTCAGCCCCTGGGATGTATAATATTAAGGCTGCTAATATTATACAAGAGAAAACAAACACAAACCAATCAAGCAAAATTGTCACAGGCTGGCAAGATGGCTCAGCAGGTAAATGGCACTTTGTGCCAAGCCTAACAACTTGAGTTTAATTCCCCAGAACCCACATAGTAGAAAGTGAGAACTGACTCCTGCAAGTTGTCCTCTGGCCTCCATAGGACTGATGGTTGTGGTGTGCTCAAATCTACTCCCCACAATATAAAATGCATGTTTAAAAATATGTAAAAAGGCCAGGCGGTGGTGGTGCGCACCTTTAATCCCAGCTCTTGGGAGGCAGAGCCAGGCGGATCTCTGTGAATTCGAGGCCAGCCTGGTCTACAAAGTGAGTTCCAGAAAATGCACAAAGCTATACAGAGAAACCCTGTCTTGAAAAAAAAAAAAAAAAGCAAAACAACAACAACAAAGTAAAAAGACAAACAAAAAATGTCAAGCAGGTGTCCTGGGGTATGTATGTAAGGCTGAGGCAAAAGAATGGAGAACTGGAGGCTGGCCTGGGCTACATAAATGAGACAATGTCTCAAAAACAACAGCAGAAGCAGCAACAAAATAACTTTCAGATGGAGGTTACTTTTTTTTTTTTTTTTGCTTTAGACAGGAAGCTCCTTGGAACTTGTGTTCCACCTGGTTTGGGCCCCTGAGCAGCTAGGATAACAGGCCCGCCCAAAAACAGACATTCCAAAGAGGATTGCACTTTGTTTTAATTATGTTACAAATCCCGCGTTTACCATCTTTTGAATGCTTACAAAATTATATAATAGTACAATGTTTGAATAAGAATAGCCCCCTGTGCTCAGCTGTGGTGGCACATACCTTTAACCCCAGCACTTGAGATGCAGAGGCAGGCGGATCTCTTGAGTTCAAGGTCACCCTGGTCAACAAAAGCGGAAACCCTGTCTTTGGGGGGAGGGGAGGGGGAAAGAATGGCCCATATAGAATCATGTATTTGGCTGGGCGGTGGTGGCACAAGCCTTTAATCCCAGCACTCGGGAGACAGCTCTTTGTGAGTTCAAGGCCAGCCCCCAGAGAAACCCTGTCTCCAAAAAAAAAAAAAAAAAAAAAAAAATCACATATTTGAGGGAAAGGCACTATTTGAAAAGATCAAAAGGATTAGGAGGTGTGGCCTTGTTGGAGGAAGTGTATCTCTTGGGGTGGGCTTTGAGGTTTTAAAATTCCATGCCAGGCCCATGGTCTCTCTTCTGCCTGCCATGTCTGCCTCCATGCTTCTCGACACGATGATAATGGACTAAGCCTCTGAAACTGTAAGTCAGCCCCTAATTAAATGTTTTGTTAAGAATTGCCTTGGTCATGGTGTTTATTCACAACAGAAGAAATGCGGAGACAAATCGTAACAAAGTAATAAATTGTTAAAAGTTATATTTTACCAGCACATACAAAAATAACATTCAATAAGGGTGAAGCTGCTGGGCATGATAATACATGAGAGTGCCTATCTGCAATCCCAATACGCCAGGAGGATTGAGAAGCCAGCCTGGGCTATACAGTAAGTTCCAGGCTGGCCTCAGATATATGGAGGGACCCTGCCTCAAACAAATAATACAAACACTTTTTTCCCCCGTTTTTATTCTTTAGGTCTTCCAAACCTACCTCAACCTCCCAAGCACCGAGACCACATACATATCTAAGGAGATCTGCCTCCTCCCTGCCTCGTGTGTTACTAGTCTAGAAGTCTTGAGCTCAAGAAGTCCTCTTGCCTCAGTCTCTTCTTGAATAGCTGCAACTATAGGCTAGTTAAAAGGCGGGTATTTCAATATTTACCTTAAATTGCTCAAACACTGCTGCCCTGAGTTTTCCTCGGCAATCCTTTTCTTTGGATGAAAAAGTTAAGCCTTGGGGTATTTACAACTTAAAATAAAAAAAAAAAAATGAGGTCTCACAAATTCACACGACTCACCCAGGTATTTGTAAATCTGTAAGACCTCCCCCCTTTTTTTTTCTGGGTTCCACTGTCAGAAACCCTGCTGTGTGTTTTCAGCCTGTACCCAGAATGGTTGGGAGGCCAGAAGCCCAGGCGGCCCTAGCTTGAGAGCATCCCAGTGCTAACTTCCGATTGTGCAGCTCTGAAAACTCCGAACGTTAAGGACGCAGGGTGCTTCCAGGGGCGAAGACACAAGAACCGGCAGCCCACGTTTGTGCCCCGCTGCAAAAACTTTGCCTCGGCTCGGTCGGGAGGGGAAGCCGGCAACGTCTCCGCGGAATTAACCATTTGTCAGCCAGCCCGCTTCCACGGGCCCCACCGGACGAGCCTCGGAGAGCCTCGAACTCGGTGCGGGCCGCCGGCGTCCCCG
>CABHPR010129260.1:0-17341 GCA_902168415.1 Peromyscus melanophrys
TGGCATTTGTCTTCCTCCCCTGCTCCCCAGTCCCCCCCCACACACCTGTAACACCTTCTTCTCCCTCTCCTGATCCTCTTTCCAGTTCTTTTTGACAAGAGTGAGGGCCGCAGAAGCCATGCGGCGGGACCCCAGTGGTGTCCCGGGCCTCTGGATCCCTGTTTTGGGGAAAGGGGAATTGGGGTGCAGCTAGCCATTCTATTTGGACTCTGATGAGGGAGCTTCAGGAAGCCCCCAAACTTTTCCACTGAGGCAAAGAGAGGAACACCAGTCTTTGGGATAGCCTCAGTTTCTCACAGGGTTTCTTTGCTCTAGGTATGATTTCGGGGTCCATTAGACTGGGGTTTCCTGAGGACAGAAATCATTCTTCTAAAAGGACTTCATTCCTACTTCCCAAATGCTCAGGAAGGTCCCTACCCTGGGACAAGCTGCCCCAGAGGAACCTTCTCAGGGCTTAGAAAAGCAGCATTGTTAGGAAGGGAGTTCTGGCACAGATGGCCTTCCCCTGGGGCCCCTCAGTGAAGACACAGGAAAACCTCTACCTGCAGTGCCCAGTCTATAACCTGGGCCAGAAGCCTCTGCAATCTGCTGCTCAGCATCAGAGGCCCCAAAGAAGCCATTGAATAAGTCCTCCTAAATGATGAGACCACGGAATGACCCAGAAAATCGAGATTAGAGGTTTAGTGTCTCTAAAAGACCCTGGGAGTCGAATTGATTTTGCTAGATGTTAAAGGCTGCTGTACATCTACTCTGCCTCTAATGGAGGGCCGTGGGGTGGTGGGGATCCTGTCTGGATTTCAGCTTATCCACTGTAAATGGGAACTCTCCTCCCACAGATAATGCTGTGGCAACAATGAGTTAGAAGATGCTTTGGGGAGTTAGATGCTGTAGAATAACCCCAATAAATGATGATTATTGTTGCAGTTACTGTAATTATTGGGTTTGAATACAATTGCCGTTGGTAATGGGAAGGAAGAGGGAAGGGGGGATGATGGAGAGGGAGGGAGAGAAAGCAGGTTCTGCTGTCCTTCACTGGGTTGGCTTATGGGGGCCTGCCTCTTCTCTCTGAGGTCTACTGACCCCGGAGCTTTGTGGGGGTGGAGTTACGAGGGACCCTGGAAAGAAGAGATAAGCCAATTCAAGTCAGTTCTCATCTCTATGGCACCCATCACCATGGTACCCTGAGATGCTGCAGCCAAATCTATTAAAAAAAAATGAAAGAAAAGAAAAAAAAAAGAAAGAAAGAAAACGAGATAAGTGATAAGCACTTGTCTTCCAATGGGCCGGGTGAGGGAGGGGCTGCCAAAGTCTTTCATGGGCAGGGTGATGGACAGACCTGTGGCCACTGCAGTGGCTGGAGTCCGTGGCCCAGCATCCGGCCTCTGCATTCTGCAGTCTCATTGATGCCGAGTACTGTCCGCTTCTCTCCAAGCTGAGCCCTCTTCAGCCATCTTCACAATCTTGAAGCCCCAGGGCCTCTTCTGCCCTTTTATAAACGGGGGCACGTGCATGTGTGTGTGTGTGTGCATGTGTGTGTGTGTGTGTGTGTGTGTGTGTGTGTTCACCTGTGTACAAGTGTGTGAACAGAGGACATGATCAACTTGCCAAAGGTCACTTGACTCTATCGCAAAGATCCCTAAGGTCTCTCCAGCTCCCAGCTTAGAATTTCCTAAACTAGAGCTCCCTGGGTCTCAGACTAGCTGCAGGCACTGGAGGGAAGGGGGCAGGGGCTCCGAGAGGGTTGTGGCAGGGAGCTCCTGCAGTAGGCTTTTAAGCCTCTTGACAAATTATCTCTGTGCCCCGAGAGCCGAGCACACACTGGGTGCTCAATAAAAGTTTGATGAATGAATGACTGAGGCTGGGTGGCTGGGGAGGGAGAGGAGGCAGTAATTGATCAAGAGGAGGAAAATTCAGAACTTGCAGCTCCAAATGAGCCAAAATGACAGCAGCTGAGAAGCCTCTGCCTCCACGCAGGGGCTGGGAAGAGGGCGGTAGCCAGAGTTCGTGTCTCCACCCACCACTCTGGAGCAGCACCGGCAATCCCAGAACTTAAGTGTGGGAGGCTCGGAGGTCCTCATGTGTGCGTGCACACGGATAAGCGCTAGGGGAGCCAGGGGTGTTAAACACACAGGTCTGTTCCTTCAAAGGGGGGGATGCTTAACCTGTTGTCTGCCCAGAGGGCTGCGGAGTGGAAGTGATTAACAGCCTGGTGACCTTAGCACTGCCTTTGTGCAGCCTGTGAGACCACACCAGATCCCCACCCCCACCCTTATCATGAACTTGTCAATCTACAGACCCCATCCTTATGGAAAGTGTCACACACACTTTACCAAGAATTTCAGTGTATTCATGTCTTAACCTCTGGTGTGCACACAGGGTTGAGATAATTATCACCAGGAAAATTTTCACCAAATTATGCTGTGCTTAAATGTGCCTAAAATAAACTACTTGGCGCCAGACTCCCAAAGTTTGAACCAACGCTGACTACTTTGTCATGTCTACCCGAACTGCCTTCTCGCCTCCCTCAGATTGTTCCTCTGCTGGCCACGGTGGTAGAAGAGATTCCCAAATTTAGGGACCCAAAAGAGCAAGGGGGTGGCTTGACGGAAAGCTGGGAACCATCCTCACTGATAGTCCTTCAGCAGCCCTTCTGTAGAGAAGGACTAGAGCAAGAGATAGCCTTCCTGAGAAACGAGGAATCAGTAATTAGGTTAAAGCTGACGAGCACTCAAGGTCGGACAGAATAAGTAAGCAAAGGTTAGCCTCTCTGGAGACTCCGCTAGGACAGCAGGCCATCTGTTTAGACGAGGGAAGAGCTGGCCTTGGGCACTCAGCTCTCAGCACTTCCAGTTGGAGAAGCAGGCTTCACCACCACAGTCCCCGGGGCTGGTTGGGGACAAGGGGTCTGGGGAGGACAGAGAGCCACCAGGCAGGCCTTTGGTGTGCACCCCCTGGTTCTCATTTGTCAGGGGAAGTTTTTAATTAATGGTGTGTAATCTGATCTGGCCCTTCTTCCCGCTGAGTACTGCTTTCAATCAGTGGGACCATCTGCACCGGCAATTCATAATTCTCTCGGAGGGGAGGGGGACTCAGGATGGGTGCCTTGGTGATTAATACAATTAGCCTTTTATGTTGATGATTGTCTTAGCAGGAGCAGATGATATGAGCCCAGAGCCTAGGCAGTTATTTCCGATTGGCTGGCAGGACGCCCCTCGCCTCCCCAACCCCCTCCGCCACCCCCACCCCAACTGTTGGTCTTTAACTCGCCACCTCCAGGTATAAAGAGAACAGGCCTCATCTGACACCATACTGTGCAATCAGCAAAGCCCAGAGGGGGCCAGGCTCGGGGACACATTTGGTCCTCAGGTCTAAGGGAAAATGGGGACCAAACCAGAAAGTCACTTTGGCTTAGGCGATTCTTGTGCCAAGGTTGAAGAAAAAGACAGGGCTGGAGGGTAGCTCAGCTGGCCGAGTGCTTGCCTAGCGTGCACAAGGTCCTGGGTTTGACCTCCAGCACCACATAAACATGGTGTGGTGGCAGATAACTGTATCCTAGTGCTCAGGAGGGGGGTACAGGAGGGTCAGAAAGTTGGCTTGAGACAGAATCTTTCTTGAATCCTTAGCCTCCCAAGGGACTGTAGGCTCTTGAACTCTGGCTCATGGACACATTTCCCCACCTGGAAAATTCAGCAGTGGAGAGGCCTTGAGGATGGCATTCTGAGACCTGGTCTTACCACATCTGACACAGTCAGATGCCATTTCTCCTGCGTGAGCAAGGCTGCTTCCCAAGTGGTGCCTGGCAAAGCCAGGGCTGTGACTAAGGAAGGCCTTGCCTCCTTTCCATGCCCTGAGCTTAGCTGAGCTTTGGAGGGTGTGTGTGTGTGTGTGTGTGTGTGTGTGTGTGTGTGTGTGTGTGTGGTGCGGGTGTGTGTGTGTTCCTGGAAGTGAGGTGGACTTCAAAGGAAAGGTAAAAAGTCACACACAAGAAGAGAAATAAAATAATAATGGCCTCCGAGCAGAGAAATGGAACACTGTAGTGTCGTAGCTGGGAAAAGCAGCCTGGAGGAGCTTCGAGACTCGAGGAGGCTGGGTGGAACAGTGGCTAAATGAAAAGGAGAGCTTTGAGAATTTGGAACTTCATGGGAAGGCAAACAACGGAGTCAAATGTGGTGGTGTACACCTGTAGTCCCAGTACTCCAGAGACTGAGGCAGGAGGATATCCATGAGCTCCAGGCCAGCCTGAGCTATTCTAACCATGTCTCAGCTACACACACACTCTCAGGACTGCTTGGTGACCCGGAGGAATCAGAGGTAAAATGGGACACACTGAGCACATAAGGGAGGAGGGCTGGTTACACCGTGGATGCCAGGTCAGCACAGCCCCCACACATGCCCGCCGCCGTAGGGAACCCCAGGCCTGCTCGGCAAGGCCCGGACAGTCTCCAAGCATTGAGAGTGCTTACAGCTGCCATCTAGACTCCAGGGGAGGTGAGGACTGTGAGACGCTCTGAGAGCACAGGAGCGCCCCCCACCAAAGACCCCAGAGCCTAGTCCTCTGCACCCACAGGGTTCTCTGAGCTGGCTAGCAATCCTAGTTCCTCACAGCCTGTGGATAGCCTGAGCCAGCCTCCAGGATAGCCTACAGCTGGCTGCAGATACACCCAATCTCTGAACCCACATCAACTACACTTAAAGTTATCTTGGGGCCTCAGCAGAAACTCAAGCCCCTCAATCCTGGGGCTTCTGCCCTGCATTCCTAGGGGCAACTAAACACAGCCCTTTTGGATGTGGCTGCTTCTTCCTTCACAGATAGCCCCTCCCCCCACTCCTTAAAATGGCCTTGGTCTTCTGGGTTTCGAACTGTGTGAGGTCTGAAGATCTGAGGAGTAAGTCATAGAGCCACGTCCACGAAGCCACGTCCAGTCCCTGTTCTCCCAGGAGCCAAGGGCAAGGCTGTCTGCGGCAGCCAGGGAAGAACCGAACAGCTCAGGTCAGCCAGCTGTGCGGCTGTTCTAGCTGACACAACCCTGGCAAACGGTGGCAGGGAAGGGCTGTCCCTCCATGATGGCTGGGGGGAAACCACACACAGGACACTGTAAGGACACACACATCTAGTGAGGCATGCTCACACACATGGAGGAGTCCCAGCCACTCCAGAGGCGGAGGCAGGAGGATGCTGGAGCCTTGGAGTTGGAGATCTGCCTGGACAACAGAGACTCTGTCTCCAAAAGAGGACAGCGGACACTCACATATACCGGAAACGACGACGAGCGGCCCCCAGCAGGTCTAATTCATTCCACGGTCCTGCTGCACGACCTGACTGTGTTTTCAGAGGGGTTCTAGGAAGGGACCTTTGCCTTCTGGGGGTGAAGCCAGCCGCTTCTTGCTGAAGGGTTAGTTGTATTTTATCATCTAGGAACACTGCCCCTTGCTTCGCTTCCTATTGGTTGTTTTAGAGCAATTTCTGGGGGCATTTTCTGTTTAGGAACGCAATCTTTTGTTCACAATATGTGAATGTTTCTTCTTGGCCTTTTCCTTGCACTTACAGTGGGGCTTTTTTCAACATTTTTACTGTAAAATAAAGCACATCAAACTGCACAGAATTGGATAGTTATGAATAAAGCGGTGGTAATGGGAGAGAGGGAGAGACACAGAGACAGACGACAGACAGACAGACAGACAGTGCACCAATATCAGATCTGAGGGATACTTGCCATCTATAGAGATCAAATGACTACAAGTTGACCGGTGTAGTGTGTTTGCCAGTGACCTTGAACTCCTGATGGGAGACTTGATAGTTTTGGGGTTTTTTTAACCTACAGCACAGGGCCGGCCGGGCTGCAGCAGTGTCAGAGGGAAAGACTGGGAGGAAGTTAAGAGCTAATCAAGACGAAGCATCTAGCCACGCTGTGGCCACTCTGGGCAGCTACGGCAGGGGGTTGGCATAGCCAAGATCTGCAATCACTTCTCAGGGAGAGAGCTACACAGCACAGTCACATTCAGCAAAGCTGAGGAGGCCAGGCGCTGGAAGTGAAGGGGGTTTCCAGGAGTCTGAGGGCACTAATTAATACACTGCGGTGGACAGAAAAAAGAGAAATGAAAAATGGTTTTTCAGAGTTCTGATTAGGACCCATGAAGATGTAGGGACTCTTAGAGAAGGAGAAGACCAGAGTCAGGGGCAGGGACCCCTAACTCCCACCCTAACCCGCAGACACGGGACAGACCCCCGACAGGCCTGATGAGTGGAGAGCCACAGGCCAATGAGCTTCTGCACCTGGGAACTGGGGCAGCCTCCGAATCTCTCCCTGAAATGACTGCAGAGATTGTCAGCTTCCGGCTCTCCTCCTCTGCTCCCACACACTCCACCCCCAATGCCCTGGCACCGAACACCTTTCTTCAAGATTATCTGAGCACCTGTCACAGCAAGGCCTTTTAAAACAGAATTGTATTTTTAGTCTACTGATTCCAGGACAAGTTCCCCTGACTTCGGTGTCTTGTCCCATGTGAGAGGCTTCATTTTTTTCACTTGTTTCCCAGCTTTCCCTCTTCCTCTTGTCTTATGTTGTGGCGGCATGTAGCTGTGTAGCCCAGGCAGTTCTCAAACTTGTAAAAATCCTCCTGCCTCGGCCTCCAAAGTGATATTACGGGCAGTGAGTCATCATGATCTGCTTCGGTGGAAGAAAGACCTTCCTTGGGTATTCTGGACCTGGGAGCAAAGTGGGCCAAGATCATGAGAGACACTCATGTCCTGCTCGCCGTACTTACAGACTATTCTGTGTTAATGTACCCGACCTCCATCACTGAGCTCCGTTCCTTGAGTCTTCGCTCTGTGGGTGATGACGGATAGATTCTGACCCTGAGTTACAGTTGCCTGTGTGCTTTTTTTGTGCTGGGTGACTGTGCAGAATCTTGGTGTCTCTGATTTCCCTGGAGCAGCTATGCTCAGACAAGGCATGCCCTAGGGTTTTGCTTGTTAGTTGGTGCTAAGGATTAAAGCCCTGGGTTCAGTCTCCACGTCTCCGTCCTTAGCATGCACTATCTTACTGCGTCTTAGTAACTTTTCTGTTGCTGTGAAGAGACAACCAAGACCAAAACAACTTAGAAAAGAAAGCATTTAATTGTGGGCTCACAATCCAGAGGGTTAGAGTCCATGACCGTCACGGTGGGGAGCCTGGCAGCAGACAGACAGGCACGGAGCTGGAACCGGAGCCAAGAGCTACCATGATGAGACACACCGGGAGGCAGGGGGAGAGGGAGCTAGCTCACTGGGATGGCACAGGCTTCTAAAGCCTTAAAGCAGCCTCCCCCCCCCCCCCCCCCCCTGTGGCACACCTCCTCCATAAGGCCATGCTCCTAATCCTTCCCAAACAGTCCTACCAACTGGGGACCAAGCGTTCAAATGTACAACCATATGTGGGCCATTCTCATTCAAACCACCACATACTGGAACTGTTTTAATGTGTCTCGGATCATGGCAAGTTGGTGGGTTACCAACTAACAGAACAGCTTACACTTGCAATCAAAATAACATGGAATGTAGGAATATATGCCATTATTTTATGAGCCAACAAGAAAAATCAAAGTACATTGTAAAAATTCATTGATTATAAGATGCCCAAGTCTCCCAAGGTATTAACGGTGTATTTTTGAGGCACATTTTATAATCAACGAAATGACCGTTTCTCCTTCAAATCTTGGCTCTTTAAATCAGGATTGAATAAGAATGAAAGGCCAAAGTGGGAAGCAGACTGACAGACCTCAAGTCTTCCTCTCAGTGGGAAGGCTACTTAACTACCACCCTCCTAACCCTTCACTGTCCATCTATTGCTAGGCCAGTGTGGAGGTTTGAAAGAAAATGGTGCTAAAGGAAGTGGCACTATTAGGAGGTGTGACCTTGTTGGAGGAAGTGTGTCACTGTGGGGGTGGGCTTTGAGGTCTTCTGTGCTCAAGCTGCTCCCAGTGAGACAGACCACTTCCTGTTGCGTGCAAGATGTGGGACTCTTAGGTCCTTCTCCAGCACCACATCTGCCTGCATGCTGCCATGTCCCACCATGATGATAATGGACTGAACCTCTAAAACTATAAAATACCCAATTAAATGTTTTCCTTTATAGGAGTTGCCATGGTCATGGTGCCTCCTCACAGCAACAGGAACCCTGACTAAGACAGCCGGCTTTCAGGTTATCCAGGCCATGCCTTGAAATCTTTTTCACAGAGACAAGGCAAAACAAGCCGGACCCACAACTCCTTTTCGTAGCAGAATATTTCCACTTTATCGTCTGTAAACTTCTCTTCAGTGGCAAGAAGCCAAGACACCCAAAAAGAAAGGGGGCATGCAAGAAAATAGGCAAGGAGAGAGAGAGGCACCTTCCACACCTGGAACTCTGAGCAGACAGCCACGCCATTGCCACTGTGGTAGACAGGACCTGTAGTCTAGGGTGGGGATAGGGGAGAAGCCCCGGCCATGCAGTAAATGAGTGGATACATGGCAGCAAAGAAAGCCAGCGAAGCTCCATCATGTCCTCCCCATCCTCCACCCAACTGACGGCCCATGGCGGTGGAGCTGGAGATCTGTGCGGAGCTGTCGATCTGCTCAGGGTTGGGTCAGAGCAAGCTCAGTGGCGGCCCATCAGCCACCCACCCTAACTCCTGTCTTGCTCTGTAGGCGGCTGTACGCAGTCTCGGGGATGAAAGAAGGGAGGTCTTGTTCTCTAGGTCTGGGGACAAGGGTGGGGACAGACGAGCAAAGTTTGAGGGAGGTGGTAAAGCAGTCCCCGCCTCCTCCAGTCTGCATGGGGAGCTCGCTGCAGAGCAGTCTCCAGGTCCTTTCCACTAGCGCCCTGCACCTCAGCCAGGGACACGGTGCTCCTCCGTAGCTGGTGAGCTGCTGGACGCCCTTTCTCAAGGCATCCAGTGTGACCTCATCACCGGAGCTGCTCCTTGTCTGAAATGTGAAGACAGTGGAGAACTCTTCCAAGCTTGGCTTCTTGCCAAGAGGCCCAGTTTGTCATGCCTGTTCAAATCAAACATCAGTCGTATGGCTTGGGTGTATGCCAGAGCTTGAGCCTTCTCGGGCGCATGAGAGGAACCTCTTGAGCATGTTGGCTTCATTGCGGCCACTCTGTGTCATACTTCTGTCAAGTGTAAACGAAAGTGGAGTTTTTCTGTCCAGCCACCCAGTCTCAAATAAACACACAATGGCTTATATTAACTACAGAAAGATCGGCCGATAGCTCAAGACTTATTACTAACTAGCTCTTACATTTAAATTAACCCATTTCTATTAATCTATGTCTTGTCACATGGTCCGGGGCTTTATTGGTCCTCTGGCATCTTGTTTCTTGGGCTGCTGGGTCACATCTCTCCCAGCTCTGCCCTTCTTCATCCCAGTCCTCAGTTTGATTGTCCTGCCTAACTTTATCCTGCCTTGCTATTGGCAAAATAGCTTTATTATTAACCAATGACAGTGATACATATTCACAGCGTTCAGAAGGATCATCCCACCCCAGTCGAGTTTCCATAGTGCTGGAGCCCACTGAGCTCTCTGGAGCCAACACGCAAAGCACAGTAGGCAGCATCCAGCTGGTAGGATCTGCAGCAGCTCCACCATCTCAACTGCCCCATTCAAGTTCTAGACACACATCTGCGTGACTACCTCATCTTCTCCCAGCTTTCGTTCTTTGGCATGTTCCAGGACCTCTTTCTGCCTCCTCCGCTCCTGCACGAGCCCTTTTCCTTCCACATAGTCATTTGTGCCTGTGCCAGGGTGCTTTAGGTTTGCCCGGGAACTGGGATGTGGTCAGGTAAGAGAACTGCTGCTGCTGCTGCTGCTGCAGACCAGAGATCTCAGGCAGTTCAGCCTCGGCTCAGCTCCGGCACTTCCAGGACTGAGATTTTGAGGCGATAATGGCCTAGCACTCTAATGCCATTATCCGGCCACTTCCCACCCCACCAGGTTATCTTCCCCAGAGCCTCCGAGCCTTATCCTGAGAAGATGCAGAGATTAGTTATCCTCTAACCCAGCTAAGACAGCTCCCTTAAGCTGCCTGACCGCGGGAGGTTCCTGTTAAAGCAGAGCAGCTGGAGAGGACTTAGCCCTTTGATGCCAGCAGCTGTATCTCCAATGTGGCTGCTATGCTGAGGGGCTGGATGCCATCCAGGAGCATCAGGCGTTTAGCCCTAGTCAGTGCACATTAGCCCAGGAGGGGAGAGCAGCCAGCTCCCGGGGAGGAAAGGAGGTACTTCATTTAAGCACTTCCACCCCCAGGCTTCACTTCCCAAAGAGGGAGAGAAATCCAGCCCCTGTGCATCTCTCTGGATGCTGTAGACTGGGCAGAGTATCACCTCACAGGCAGAGCGCGTCCTCTGTGGTAGGAACAACCCGCCTGAGGATAAAGCCACTTGTTAGTTTTGACAACAGAAAGACCTTGGACCATTAACCACACCGACTCCTGTGCTTGAAGTGCGTTCCCTCTCTCTAAGGTCTAACAGATTCTTCTGATGCCAGGCATGCACACATGTGGACACAACACACTGAGGACTGTGGAGAGCGCTGGGCCCCAGGGTTGATGAGGAGGAAAGCTGAACCACCTCAGAAAGCCCTGGCACAGCACAGGCTGCTGAAGAGAGCACTCCAAGACGTCTTACTCAAAGCCAGATGGTAAACATGAGTCAGAGTGAGAGCTAATGCCACTCAGAGGGAAAGGCAAGGAGCTAATCCTCTGGCCGATGGTGTGGCTCACACTTGTCTGTCTTGGCTTTCAGCTTCATAGCGCAGAGGCCATGCATGGGTGGCCCGAGAACAGACTAGCACCAGGACCAACCTCACGTGCTCATACCTGTTCATTCTCCTCCTTCCACACAGAAAACAGCACAGGACCAAGTTCAAATCCTCCAACATCCGTGCAATACCCCGACCAGTAGGAAATCTGTCCCCAGTCCCCTGTTCCTGCAGTGTGGGCTGCCCTTGCTCTTTCTGAGTCATCTCTGGGAATGCTGAACTATATCCACATACAGTTATCAGTGCGTCTTGACTCTAGGTTGGGTGTGACTTACAAAGCTGGGCATGGTAGTATCTCTTTGGATTGGGAGTGAGACCTAGTCTCAAAAACATTCTTATAATGACGAGAAAGGAATATTCTGAAATAGAAATGACCATTGGCCACTTCTTACTATAGCTTTTTGTCTGTTTAACGTCTATGGGTGCTTTGTTGCAAGTATGTCCGTGCACCGATGTCCCTGTGCCCTCAGAGACCAGGTGGTCCCCTGGAACTGGAGTTACAGACAATTGTGAGCCATTGTGTAGTTCCTGGGAATGGAGCCCAGGCGGTCTGGAAGAGCAGCCAGTGCTCTTCATCATCACTGAGCCATCTCTCCAGCCCTTTACTACAGTTTTGTTTGCTTGTTGTTGGTGTTCTCATTTGGTTGGGTTTTTAAAGTTGGTTTTGGTTTGGTTTTGGCAATTCTGAGGATCAAACCACTGAGACCTCACACATTCTGGTCAAGCACTCTCCCACTGAGCTATATACTCCAGCCCTGTTTCTTAAAATTTTGAGACATGGTCTCTCTAAGTTGCCCAGACAAACCTTGAAGTGGCCAACGTTCCTGCGATGCTAGAACTCTAAGCTTGGGCCATCAAGCCCAACTAGCTTTGCTTACTAGCTGTTTGACCATTTGGGGATGTAAGTAATACTGAGCCTATAACAAAGGCCACTTAAACTATCAGGTTAAGTACCATTAAGAGGACTCTGTTAGTAAGTCTGCTATAGCATCCACAATTGCTGACACTAGGCTAAGAGCTGGGATTCCCAGGTTCTAATCCCAGGTAACATTTGTAGGCATTTGGGCCAAATCATCTCACTGACTTTACCAACTGGGACACACCACCCATCCTTCTGCCCTCACAAGGTACGGTGAGGTCAAGTAAGGAATAGTACATGAATTGGACCAATCACTGTATTAAGTGTCCTAGAGGCTTGGAGAGCTGGCTCAGCAGTTAAGAGCACTTGCTGCTATTACAGAGGACAAGGTTCCATTCCCACCCAGTTCCCACATGGTGGCTCACAACCACCTGCAGCCCCATTTGCAGGGGACCTGATGTCCTCTCCTAGCCTCAGTGGGCAGCTGCATGCACTTAGTGCTATCCATACATGCAGACCAACACCTGCAGATTTTATGGAGATTCTAATCTGTCCTTAATTTCAGTGATGAGCAGGGTAACTGGCAAGTGCCTTATCCAAAGCCTACATTATCCATTGGTGTCTGAGTCAGGATGGCCAGTTGTGTGGGACACAGCAGTGTATGATAAAAACAGTTCAGTTGACAGAGTGGCTGCCTAGCATGGACACACAGGAAACCCCAGGTTTGAGCCCTAGCACCATAAACTGGTGTGGTGGTACATAGCTGTAACCCCAGCATTCTGGATGTGGAAGCAAGATGATTAGAAGTTCAAGGTCATCCTCAGCTACACTGCAAGTTTTGAGACTAGCATTGGCTACATGAGACCCTATCTCACAACCAAATATAAACAAAACCCAGACACACAAGTCCCCACTTCCAACTACGAGTCCCCAAAGTGGCCTTCTTTCCCATCCTACATGACCACAGAGGACAAAGCTCTCACACACTACAAGGTTATTCCTGGTGACGTTGGCTGTCTTCCACCTGACTTCATGAATAGAAACCATCAACAAATATAGCTCTGAGAATCAAGGTCTAATGAATTACATAAGTTTAAGGAGCTCTTGGCCTGGCGCCTTCCATTGTTTACAAAATATATCAGCTACAGGAAGCATATTTAAAAAATTTACCAGGTTCTTAGGTTAAATGGTCATTCTCCAAACTCTGTGTACACTAAAAGCATAATGCTAACAGGCCCAGTGCTCCAGGCTTAAGTTTTCCCTGCATCCTAATGATGGCTAACCCCGAGTCATCACCAAGACCACATTAAAGTACATTGGATGGGAACCTACTGTGTGGGTTAGCTGACTGTGGTGACACTCACTTCTCAAACCTGGACCTCCACAAAAGCTCTTTCCCATTCATGTTGAAAGCCCTAGAAAAAATAATGTACCATTAAGAACACCACTGTTTTCCAAACAGCACAGCACATTCCAAATGTACATTGTATGTGTAGAATAATGTATGAGGCTATGCACATATATATACATGGGTACAACAGCCCACACAGGGTACATTGTACATGTAGAATAATGTATGAGGCTATGCACATATGCATGGGAACAACAGCTGCTCCCATTTGTGGTTTCTTTTTGTGCAGTTTCAATTCCCCAGTCAACCATGACCCAAAAATATCAAATGGAAAATCCCACAAATAAACCACTTAAAACCTAGGTTTTAAGCTGTGTCCTATTCTGAGTAAGCATGGTGACTTCTTCATGCCAATTGTGCTGTCCTCCCTGGAACAGGAATGGCTGCTCTGCCCATCTACACCCATTATATACACTATCTGCCTGTTAACCACTTAGTGGTCAGACTGTCGTGGTATCAGTGCTTCTGTTCAGCTTCCTTTACTGAATGACCTCAAGACACAAGGGAACAATTCTGATACATCAAAGAGAAGCCGTAAAGTGCTTCCTTTAATTGCACAGGACATGTGGTACATGTCTATAATCCCAGCACTTGAGAGCCAGAGGCAAGATCTGTGAGTTCCAGGCCAGCTAAGGCTATATAGTGAGACCCCCACCCCCCAAAAAAAAGAGATAGAGGAGGAGAAAGAAAAGAGCAAGTTGTTATGCTCCTGCCTGTCACTTGGGGCTGGCTAATAATTTAAGCATGAAGAAATTAAGAATCCCTTCTTTGCATTGGCACATTTTTAGTTCACAGCCAAAAATTACTTTCTCGTCTAGAAAATCAGCTGCACATCCTAATGGTAATAAAACTCAATGCTTTCTATTTCTACAAATGGTAAGTTTATTCTTTCTCTTCTCTTTTCTTTTCAGGCAATCTTACTATGCAGCCCTGGCTGGCCTGGGAATGAGAGATCCACCTGCCTCTGTTCATGACTACTGGAATTAAAGATGTGTGCCATCACACTCAACACAAATTCAGCCTTTTTCTTTGTTGAAGACAGGGTCTCTCTACACAGCCTTGGCTGTCCTGTAATTAACTCTGTAGACCAGGCTGGCTTTGAACTCTCAGAGATCCACCTGCTTCTGTCTCCCGAGTGCTAGGATTAAAGGTGTTTACTACCAAGCCCAGATACAAATTCATCTAAAGGAGAAATGGTTAAACACCCAGAAATAAACACATTGCTGCTGTTGAATCAAACCAGGTAGTGCACGCCCAGTTAAGTAAATATCACTAGGGAGCTGTGCATAGATTGAGATTGAAGGTTTAAAGATTCCCGTTAGCCTTGGTATGGTGGCTCAGGTCTAGTTACAGAACCTGGAATACTAGAACAGGATAGCCCCTAGTCCACACAGCAAATTCCAGGGATATATAGTATGACACTACCTTGAAAATAAATAAAAACAAAAATTCTCAGATTTAACATCAAAGTTAAACGACATCAAAGTTGAAGTAGCTCTAGGCCAGTCTGGGCCACAGTGAGACCTGGTCTAAAACAAGACGTGAAGAGGCAGCGTGAGAAAGGGTTAGAAGCAAAAGAAAAGGGTCCAGCCACTTCAAAGCACTGGATCCCTTTAATTAAAAAGGCCCTTGATAGTCAGGCTGTTACATGTGGAGTGCTGCTGAGGCTGAAAGTGGGTGCATTCTCTTTGCTTGAATCAGAATTACTTTCATGGCTAAGGTCTCTTGGCTTAGCTTAAAACCGAGCAACTGGCTGCCAACACCTGACACACAAAACCATTTCCTTTTTCATTAGCGGGCCATCAAGTCCTGCATAGGGTAGTCTTGCCTTCACTAACGCTACACAATCCATTTACTTCCTCTACATTAGTGACTTCAAGTGTACCTTGGAGGGATGCTACAGAACGGCAAATGTGGAGCCAGGCCAATTTGAAGCTTGCAAAGACAGAAGAAAGAGGTACCATCTAGGATAAAGTTAAAAAAAAAAAAAGCCTAGCAGGCCTGTGTGTGTGACGAGGGAGTCTGGGAGATGGGACCCATCTTCTTCTGTCAATTTGCTGAGGCAGATGGGCCCTGCTGTGAGAGCTGCCCCCTCCTGGGAAAAAAGCCAGTAGGTTGCCTCCTCTCTCCACTGTTACATATTAAGCCTGCAACTGTTTGCGTTCAATCTCAGCTACATTCTGTTCAGCAGCTTCAGAGTTCCGAGCGCAGGTGCCCTCAGTTAATCACCCCAGCTCACTCCAGAGTCACTTCCAGCAGTGAAGGATGTTCCAGGCAGCCAGCCAGCGGCAATTTTTTTCTTTAAATCTGCACCATTCTGATCCCTAAAGACTAGTTTAAAAAGTTTATTTTTTGTCTAAAATGCTTTCTTCAAACAAGCAGATAACAAATCTAGGACTTCAGTTTAGAAAAACAGACTTAATAAAAAAAGGAGAAACAATGTCCTACAGGTTCAGGTGGAAGTAAAGATGAACAACAGACTCTAAACAGTTTCAGAGAAGACATCTTCTGAAAGGCGTTGAAGGTTTCATTATCATCCTGGATAAGAAAATCAACATCACATTCACTTTGAAAAAAACTATTTATTTTTTCCACATCATATTCCAAAGACGTATCTTACAGATAAGAGTTAGTATGAGTCAGAAGCCATCCTAGGGAAGGAAGCCATTTGGACACTGGGAAAATGCTAACCAAAAAGCCAACATTCACATACATGTGTCTACTTCACGGGAAAAGCTCACCACCCAAAGTGCAAAGACAGAAGCAACTAGTTTTGCCATATGAAAGTGTTGACAGTCTTCCGAATTGTTAGCTGACTGCACACTGACTTTTAAAATAAAACAAGAGGGTCAGTCACCAGAATGAACTGAGCTTTAGATCAATCTGGCTCTGACCCCAATCAACTCCAGAAGCCCAGCCAGAAGCTGGCTAGAGACTATGAGGTGCAGTATCGCAGGCTGCGGCCCTTTCTACAATGCAGACCTCATCAACCCAAATGAAAGTGAAAAACACTCAAGTCAGTGCCTCAGTCTACCCCACTGAGGGCTCCCTGCCACAGCTCAGGAGGACAGGGACTGGGCTCTGAGCAGGGGCCTTCCTGCAGCCTCTGTCCAGCTCTTTGTCCTATCCTGCAATCTCTTGTCGTGAGACAACTGTTTTACCCAAGAGGTCGGATTTCTGTCATTGTCTAAGTGACACCAAAGGAAAGTCATTTTATGAGCAGTATTTGGCTTTAAGCCAAAGGGATACACCCCCTCCCCCCAAAGAGTCACAACCAATACCTATTACCCTCCCACCCTGGTAACTAGTACCCGAGTGAGAGGAGCTGTATAATAATAAACTCATGCACAGTAAACTTTATTTAAAGCCTGGAGAAGGCTAAAGCACTGATTACACAGGAGGCTGAAGAACAACAGTGTGTCCTGGGTCAGTAAACACTGGACACTACAGAACGGCTTTACTTGAGGTATGGAGCAGGGAAAAATTTGCCTTGTTGACCTAAGTTGGTGGCAGACTTGCTTTTGTTCCCAAATCTAAAAACAAAAAACAAAACAAATTAGAGAGACTGAATCAGAAGTATTCTACAGGGCCGGTGAGATGATGCCATGAGGAAGGCAGGCTCTGTATAAACACGGAGACTTGAGTTCCATTCCTGGAGTGCATATAAAGGTGGAAGAGAACCACCAACTCCACGGAGTTGCCCTCCACATGGGGGCCATGGTAGACACACCCACACACGTATCATGCACACGAATACATATTTTTTTAAGAAGTATTCTGTAAAAAATATTGAGTAAACAATTATACTGTTACTTGAGATAAAGAACTGAATATAGGAAACTTCTAGAGAGCTAAAGGTGCTATTGATCACCCAATATGACGGATCACAGTGGAGCGCTTCATTCAGCCTCTACAGAAGTTTCCTTTAGCATCTAGTTACTTCTACTTCAATTATTCCTTTCACTTTTTAGATAAGGCCTCACTATACAGTCCTGGCTGGTCCTGGACTCATGGCAATTCTCCTGTGTCAGCTTCCTACATGCTAGGATTGTTAAGACTGCAGGCACATACATCACTGTGTCTAGCTTCAATAAACTACTGCTCCAAAACCTAAATGCCTGAGTTCAATTCCGAGGAACCACATAGCAGGAGAGAGTTGATTCCTACAGGGTATGCTCTGACCTCAGTATGCTGCTGTGACTCACACATGAGAGGACGGATGGACACGGACGGACGGGGACACGGACACACACACACACACACACACACACACACACACACACACACACAC